>OY723393.1:19186485-19188985 GCA_963210295.1 Ophion ellenae | reverse complement strand
GTTTGCATTTTTTCCACTTCTCTCATTCGCAAGGAAGATTATTCTGTACTTTCGTCACGCAGGATTTTTAAAGTTGGACTCGCACACTTGTTCGTCTGCGTTTTGTTTGGGTTTTTGTTTGAACTGCATTTTTAGTTGAATGGATCATCGACCTACCGAGGAATTATTTTTTTATGGCGATATTCGTACTTACGTTATTTGGCGTAGCCAGCATTTTTTGGGGGCGTGGGTGGGCCTGACAAAAAAACTGGTTTTGTTCACAATCTGTAAAAAAAAATGATGTGTAAATAATAGTCGATAATAACGTAACAAACATCGAATATGGAACTGGCTTTCGTTACACGTTCGTGTTAACATTGATATCAACTCTTGGAATACCTTAAGGCCTTATATACGCGATTTCGCCGATTTTCGAAGGTACTTTATTAGACACGGTTAAAAAAAAAATGACGCATATATTGACAACATTTTTTTTACCGATCATTCGTGCACATGGTTAAGTATATGTAAAAAAATCAGAAATATTAACAAATGGCGGAGATATAACATAATAAAGCTATGTATTTTTTTTTGCGCGCGCGTTGATGGTGAAAGTTCTCGGCATCGATGTGGCTGTCTGAAAAAATGAACATATTTATAATTGCATAATGAATCTATCTTCAGTGTGAACCAACAATATTATTTAAAAATTACTATAATAAAAATTCGAAACTTAAAATTTGTTTACTCAATTTTCTGGCAGTATTTTATTTTTCATATTTTTTTGTGTCATTGAAATTTTTGTTTCTGTGGTTCACGCGATAGGTGATGATACCTAAGAATATATTGTAAACATTTCAAAGCGATCTGAACCTTCGTTCAAGAGTTAGAACTTTCACAAGGTTCAACAAAGTGAATCGTGGAAAAACGGCTTTGAAGTTGGCGGTATCTATTATCTAGCTCTAAATGCGGTAACTTTAACAATTTTTGGAATTTTTCAATTCTGTAAAGCTTTAAACATTCCTAACCGTTGAGGCTACCCAGGTAGGGAATCAAAAGGCTGACGATGGAAACAAACTTGTGCGAGCCTTGTTTCACCGAGCCTGAGTGAGACAGACCTGGGCCAGGTTTCATTGCATCGTTTGGAGCAGCCTGGAACCAAGACTGGCTGCTTAGCCTAAACTCAGGGTTATTTCAAGCTTTATTCAGCCAGTGAATTTTAAGGCTAAAAAATCAAGGCTGGATGCAGGCTTGTTTCAGGTTGTGATAAAATAAAATAAATTTTAAATAATATTTTTTCTGTACTTTTATGAAAAAAAAATAGCAATAAATTTGTCGGGTGCGAAGGCACGAAAAACGAAAGCGAAGGAGGCGGCTCAGAACATTTTAACATATTCTCTTATCGATATTTATGAGGTACACAAAAAAGTTTTTTTCTCGTCACAAACACATTTCGTATATACTCACTCTCTGGGGTTTGCGTACACTCTGTGTATTACGTGTCCCATAAACAATAAATAAAATAAAGTATTGTGTTTAAAATATTTTATTTGTATTTTATAACAAATAATATAATGAATAATAAATATATATAATAAATAAAATGAATTCTTTACACATTTATTAAATTTACCCCAATGTAGAATATAGAAAACTAAAAACAGGCCTCATATAGCCTCGAGAAGAGTTTGGGATAAGCTTGGTCATAAATGCTCGTGAATGCTTCATTAAGGCTCGTTTTGAACCTTGTTATTTCGTCGTTTCAGGCTTAGTACAGGCTTTTCTACCCGCCTTTGGTCAAGCCTGTGTGCAACAGCCTGAAACCGCGTTATCATTCAGGGGTTCAGCTAGGCCTGAAATCAGGCTGGTGCTCAGCCTGAATTAAAAAATGTGAGCCTTGTTTCAGAGCTTGGCGAGCCCTTTTTTCATCGTCAATTCCTACCTGGGTAATGGAATCAAAATTTTGTTTAAATGAAAGTTTTGTAAATTTTTCGCGTATATAAGGCCTTAAAGAATAATGAACTCATTTTTATCGATCTTTGATTCTGTTACCAGTGTTTGCAATTCACTTTCAGTAGGTATTCATGGAATAAGGGTTAGTTTTTTATATTTTACTACAATTTGCCTCTATACTTTTTCGGATGGAATTTTTTCTAACAATGTCATTCTACATGTTCGGCAGTGACATATGAGAGAATTGTTCCTGAAGCATTGTGCTTCTAAGCCACGTTTTTATCCGCCTCGTGGCAAAATTGAAAATTAGTTTTTTATACCGTTAGAATCAGTACAAAATTCCCCATCGTTCTGCGTAGTAAAACGCATTTGTTTTTTTGTAGATGCCGCTTTCATCCATATGACAGCAGTATTCCTGCTTGGAAAAGTTTGTACAAGTTAGGACAGCACTCCTTTTTAATGTTTTCTCCAGTTTTTAGAATTTTTTCAATAAAAAAAATAGAGAATGTTTTTGTGACAATCGCTTCAGCTCCAAGGCTGACGTATCAATTATTGAGATTTCTTAAAA
>OY723393.1:19063985-19181485 GCA_963210295.1 Ophion ellenae | reverse complement strand
CTCGAATGCACTTTCGAGTGACCAACACGCTTTGACGATTTGAAGTATGAGTGCGTAAAACGCAAGGTAGGAAGAAAAAAAACGTGCGGCCGAGAGATGGAGCACAGCGGTTGAAAGAAATTTGCATGGAACGCGCCCCGTTGAGGATAATTGGTCTCGCAATTGTTGAGCTGTTGGGAGATAAAAGTTTTGCATGTTGGCTATTTCGACGGGATAGGAAGGTGGGAGGTAGATCTGGTATTTGCGATTTCTCGAGCAAGAATGTACGTGTTTTTGTTAAGGGGGTTATGACAGGGTAGTCTGAGCGATCTGCCGTGTCAAGCTGCCTTGGTCCGGGCCAATACTCGGATGAACGCTCAGACGCGCTTTGGTACGGGTGGTAAGGTTGCTGATGGGGTCCCTACAAAAGTAGAAATAGTTGAAAGGTCGTGGCTTTCATTATAACGTTTTCTGTCGCATGCGGGACGATTTATTGAATTATTTATTCATTTGTTAAGGGGTTGGGCCAAAGTAGGGGGTACAAAATCATGTGCGAATTTAACTTTTTTTTTTCGTATGAAAAAGTGATTCACTCGTAAAATTAATTACACATCTATTTAGTGTGAATATCAAGCTGTTAGAAAATATATATATTTTTTTTTCGATGTACAAAATGTCCGACTACTAATATATTCTTTTTTTATCTTTTTTTTGGGCGCTCCGCGGCGTGACATTTAGCATCCACAATTTTTTACCTAGAACAAAAAACAAAAATTCTCGTCAATTTACATTAGAATACCTAGAGAAGTACGTACGGGATTTAAAAAATATTGTTTCATTCAAAAGTTGTAGGTATTTGAATTGGGTCGTAGGTATTTGAATGAATTTTCAGTGGAAAATTTCGTATAAAACTGCTCATAAAATTAAAAGTTTTCGATTAAGGGGTTACCCCCACTTGCGATTTTGAAAAAATCGTTTTTTTTATTGCATTTTTTTAAGTATATGTATCTGAGAACATGTCCTGAAAATTTCAAGTCGATCCGAGCGAAATTGACTGAGAGATGAGCGTTGAAAGAGAAGAATCCGCGTTCAAAGAGCGTTGAAAGAGAAACTTTAAACGCGTTTTTCTCAAAATGGCATTTCTGAATTCGGTGACCAAGATTACTCGAACACTAATGAACCGATCTTCTTGAAATTTTTCAGGCTTATTTAATACATAAAAATGTAGTCTTTAATCGTTCGATTTTTTTTTTCGAAAAAAATGGCCGTTTTGTAGCCAAAAAACGGCCGTTTTTTTTCGTTAAAATCGAACCATTAACTTTGACTGTCCGCCATTTTGTGAAAAATGAATATTTTTTAAAATCCTTCGATTAAAGACTAGTTTACACTTATATTTGACTAAATCCATCCGCATTTTTTTTTTTCAGATGATCCACTTCGCCTCAATGTTGGTCACCGCAAACCGTGTATACAAAAACATTATTTCATTGACGGCCATTTGCCACTAAACAATGTAATATTTTTCAATAAAAAAATTACTGAAAGTTCTTCAAGATGTGTTCTTTAAGATGATATATTGATCGATTGAAAAAGTTTTGTAGTTTTCTTTAAAAAAATTCATGAAAAAGGCCTTTTTTGCGCTACAAGTGGGGGTAACGCCTTAATCAGAAATTCCGTACGTACTTCTCTGCGAAATGCAATTAGGAACATAACTTTTAAATTTGAAGTAAATCGAGTGAAAATTGTTGAAGTTATTTGTCACGCCAATTGGAAAAAAGCTGTTTCGAGAAAAACGCGTTGAAAGTTTAAGGTACTCTATGGCCGTGCCAGAGGTGGGCTTACGTTATACGCTTAAAGTCGGTGAAAAAAAATGTCTCGCTATAAATCGAATAGTAACTTATTCTTACGATGATAAAGCATCGTTTTAGCGGAAAAAAATCGATTTTTTGAAAATTCTTCTGTGGCCTTACCGCTTTATTTTGTTTTTGTTTATCGTACAAGTTACCATTTGTCGTTCATATTTGATAGAAACTGAACTTAAATAATGATTATAATTAAGGGACCAGTCGACTTTTGAAAATTTCAAAAAATCGAAAGCAAGCAAAACTTGAAGAAATCGACGATGACGAGCAATCAGAAGGGATTTTGTACGGTGTAGGAATTGCCGATTGAGTTTAGGTAAGAGTTTTCCATAGTATAAACTTCAAACGCGTTTTTCTCGAAACAACGTTTTCAAAATCTAGCTCCATCGTATCTCTAAAACTAATGAACCGATTCTCTTAAAATTTGAACCACATATTGTAAACATGATTCGCAACAAGATGACCCTCGATGGTTTTAAAATTGTGATTTTTACTCTTTTTTTTGCGAAAAACTGCGAAAAAAGCGAGTTTTTTTTACTTTTTTCGTTTTTCATCTGCCATTTTTTTATTTTTTGACAAAACTTTATATCCGAGGGTCATTTTGTAGCTGGTGTCATACTGAATCTAATGGACTTTGAATTTTTTTTTTAGGCAAGCCGTTGCCGAGTTGTGATGGAGCTACCTAGCCCACCTATTTTTGAGGCGTTACGTTAAACTATAGTTTTTGTAATTAAAAATGAATAAAAATGAATTAAATTTTTTTTGAATGTATTTCAAGACTTTATTTATCAAGCCCAATAATTTTTATATTCATATCTTTTATAAAATCCTCAAAAAAAATCGCGAAAATAGCCTTTTTTTCGTGGCTCCAAAGTGGACTGGCCCGTTAAAACATGTTGATTAAATTGGATATGTTTCATTTTATCTCAAATAAACCTTAGGTAGGCCTTATTACCCACAGATACCTCATACGCGAAGATATTTTTTTTAACTCTGAAAAGAGCCGATCCGCAATCGAACCCCATTGTGAAGGAAGTAACAACGTGCAAGTGAAATGCGTACCGAAATTCGAGTGCGTCGATCGAACGATAAGCTGAAAATGCATATATCTCGTGGCAGTGTAATCGCGAAAGGATCATCGATTGTTGGGAAGCGATACGAGACTCGCCGGTGGCGCGATAAACACCTGTAAGCTTTTTTAATAATCGTTCATTTCACTTTATCATCAGTTTTCGTGGTTCATTATTACGGCGTGGCCGTGCTCGCGCACGCGGAGAAACGACTTTATATTATACGTACTGTATACACACACGTGGTAAACCGCGAAATTGCCGGAATCGAAAACGTTACGGCGTTTTATTACAGGTGCGCGTTTCACGGCAACGTTTTCTTTTTTTTTTTTTTCGTTTTTTTTTCTTCATTTTTTAATTTCAGCCTACCTCGCCTCGATACACGTTGTTGCTACGTAAACGGGCCGGGATATCATTTTTTTTTTTCGCTTCGACGCCCGCCTCTGGGAGAGCCTTTGGCAACGCCATTTACGAAACCACACAAAGTGCTGCCGCCAGCCGGAGGGCTTACTACGTACAGCCGTGTTTATTGTATAAGCGTGTACTTTTTATACGGGGCATTCCAGGCTCACTTCAAAAACGTGCCCCGTTCCTATTTTCGGTTTTTGCTGACGCGCGCTACGGAGTCAAAGTTCACAGGGATTTTGAGATTTCCGCATGGCGGCTTGATCTTCGTCAATGAGGGGGTTGAGTCAATGCCACTAGGATGGAGCAGCCAAAGAGGGCGCGCTACCAAAAAGTACGTGGTGCTTTTACAGTGAAACCTCGTTTATACGTTTTGCAATTACACGTTTTTATTATTTATACGTCAAACTTCTTTAGTCCCGGCAGATTCCGTTCATAAAGATCGTAATGAAGTTTCATTTTGACGTTTTTCACTTATACGTTTTTCGCGCTCATACGTTATTAATTTTATTCCCCAGCGTCGGTTTCGAGGTTCGTTTTTTTTCAGTTATACGTTAAGGCCTTAGGCCATAGTAACGGGTATAAAATCATGTGCGAATTTAACAGTTTTTTTCGTGAGAAAAAGTGATTCACTCATATAATTAATTACACATCTATTTAGTACGAATATCAAGCTGTTAGAAAATATAGATAGATATTTTTTTCGATGTACAAAATGGCCGACTACTCGAAACTTCTCGAAACAGCTTTTTTCCAATTGGCGTGACGAATAACTTCAACAATTTTCACTCGATTTACTTCAAATTGAAAAGTTATGTTCCTAATTGCATTTCGCAGAGAAGTACGTACGGAATTTCCGATTGATCGAAAGCTTTTCATTTTATGAGCAGTCATAACGAAACTTTTCACTGAAAATTCATTTCTTAAGTACAAATACCTACAACTTTTGAATAAAACAATATTTTTTTAAGGGGTTACCCCCACATGCGATTTTGAAAAAATCGATTTTTTTACTGCATTTTTTTGAAGTATAAGTATCTGAGAATATGTCCTGAAAATTTCAAGTCGATCCGAACAAAATTGACTGAGATATGAGCGTTGAAAGAGAAGAATCCGCGTTGAAAGAGAAACTTTAAACGCGTTTTTCTCAAAATGGCATTTCTGAAGTCGGTGACCAAGATTACTCGAACACTAATGAACCGATGTTCTTGAAATTTTGCAGGCTTATTTAATACATAAAAATGTAGTCTTTAATCGTTCGATTATTTTTTCGAAAAAAATGGCCGTTTTATAGCCAAAAAACGGCTGTTTTTTTTTCGTTAAAATTGAACCATTAAATTTGACTGTCCGCCATTTTGTGAAAAATGAATATTTTTAAAAATCCTTCGATTGAAGACTAGTTTATACTTATATTTGACTAAAACCATCCGCTTTTTTTTCAGATAATCCACTTCGCCGCAATGTTGGTCACCGCAAACCGTGTATATAAAAACATTATTTCATTGACGGCCATTTGCCACTAAACAATGTAATATTTTTCAAAAAAAAAATTACTGAAAGTTCTTTAAGAAGTGGGGGTAACGCTTTAATTCCGTATGTACTTCTCTAGGTATTCTAATGTGGGTTGACGAGAATTTTTGTTTTTTGTTGTAGGTAAAAAATTGTGAATGCTAAATGTCACGCGGCGAAGCGCCTAAAAAATATAACAAAACAAAATATTAGTAGTCGGCCATTTTGTACATCGCCAAAAAAAAATATTTTCTCACAGCTTGATATTCATACTAAATAGATGTGTAATTAATTTGATGAGTGAATCACTTTTTCATACAAAAAAAAATTGTTAAATTCGCTCACGATTTTATACCCGTTACTGTGGCCTAAGGCCTTAATCACACGTGATATTCTCTCGCCGGAGAAAATTTCATGTTTTGATGTTTTGTTTGATGTTTTGATGTTTTGATGTTTCGATGTTTTGATGTTTTGATGTTTCTGACCTGGACTATGTATGCATGTACTGTGATTACATATCTCTTATCAATACGAACCTGTCTGTTATTTACTAGTCTAAAACGTCAAAGCTTTGTTAGTGCTACAACCTCGCATTAAATAAAAGTGCAAAACGGAAATTCGAAAACTTGAGTTGGCTCATTACTCCATTATTACCAGTCAAATATTTAATTGGAAAATCAAACATTAACATAATAGAGGTACTGCTATTCAAAAACATCGGGGATTATGCTCCAATCGCCATTTTCAGATGTTGAAGAGTTTCAGATACATACTGTATTTTACTTCAACATTATTCCCACTAATACGTCATATTTGATGTACCCCTTGAAAAACGTATAACTGAAGTTTCACTGTAATTGTTTTATTTTTTCTTGTTGTGGCAACACCACAAAACCTGATAGTGTCATATGTCATGTCAATGTGTTGGACAACAACTCGCTTCGTTGAGGTATTTGTTTTCAATTTTATGACTAATAGTAAATTTTCGATCTGTTCGATCTTATTTTCTTGACACTTTTAAACACGTTTTGTAAGGTTTGCGATTAATTTGCACCCAACGAATTATACTTGAAATGTGTGATACAAATTTCGTTTTTATTGGGAGAATATGGCGCCGTTTTGCTTGCTTACGAAAATTATAGTGACTAGTCTATGGTCTAACCCAAACAAACCCAAACACGCATTTGGGAAGAGTACGCACCCAAAGAGTGCCTTACCACTACGCCGCTCTCATGCGCACTCATAGCTTCGATGAAAGGTTCTTACTGCGTGCTCTTTGGAACACAGCACTCAAGAGTTCGCACTAGAGTGGCACAATTTTGAGCTCCATGTTTTTTCCTTTGTCTCACCATCCAATTATCTTATTTGAAGAAAAAAAATTGTTGCGAAAGCTGCGAGCCGTCAACAAATATTTAGAGGTCGCTCAAGCCTCCCGAAAATTCAAATTTTCATTAAAAAATCAATTATTTTTGTGCACTCAATTTTGCACTTTATAATTTTAAAACTAACCTCGCGAAAATTCTACCTGGCCAAGGAATATTCGAGTGGCCGCTCAAGAGATTCGAATTTTGAAATTTTCGCAAATTTTTTTTTACTCTTCTCACTGATAAATTTCACGCTTGGTAAAATGTTCAAAACAATTGATCCTTTTTTCTTTAGAAATAAATTTTTCAAATTGACCTCTCAATTCTAGCCCAAGAATTATAATATTTGTTCTCATAAAATAATTATTCAAAGCTCTTGTCCGCAAACAAAATTATAGGTGTGAGGTAAATTTGAAAAATCTGTTTCTATAGAAAAAAGGATTAATTGTTTTGAAAATTTTACAAAGCTACAAATTTATGAGTGAGACAAGTGAAAAAAAAATATGTGTAAATTGGCAATTTCGAAGCTCTTGAAATACCACTAAATATTCATTGGCCGGCTAGAGCTTTCGCAAGGTCAATTTAACACTTATAAAACGTAATATTCATGGGTAAGAAGTGCACGAAAAATAAAATCGATTTTTTCATGAAAATTTTAATTTTTGGGAGGCTTGAGCGACTTCTAAATATTTGTTGACGGCTCGCAGCTTTCGCGACAATTTTTTTTCTTCAAACAAGCTAATTGGATGGTGAGAAAAAAGAAAAAAAAAATAAAGATCAAAATGATGCCACTCTAGTGCGCACAAGACGAGTTCCAAGTTTAAACCTTTTTTTATATTTTGAAATTGTTACTTAAGATTTGTATTTAAAATAATGTTCCGAAATGATCAAAGCTCAATGTAAATAAAAAGTACAAAGTGTATTATCAAAATTCATTTTTCTAGAAATGAAAGTTTATAAAGTCCGTAGCCCTTGCTGGCTTTACCCTATGAATCCTGCCGATTGTTTTGCTTCATTCTAGACAAAGTTGGATTGGTGATTGTTCTTTTTTGTAGATTTGCATGGACGTCTGGTCAGAATTCTTCGAGGTATGGAGAAAAAATTACATCCTAAAAAAATCAACCGGAGACGGGCGTGTATGGATTTAATTTTTTCCATTGTATCCTCCAAATTTAGAATCATCACAGTAGAATTTTTACCCTGGCAGTAAGACTGGAGCATGCCCTAAACCTGTCGAATTTGGCGAGTTCGCTATCTCGGTTGGAATTTTATGAGTTGACAATTTTTTGGACAAATTTTGAAACAGCTCCAATTGTCTCGAAATTAGAGATATCGTTTTGAAATTTTGTACACGCTAAGAGTTCTACTGAAACAAGGTTGGTATAGAATATTTCGAAAATCTGGGAAAGCATTCGTAATTCATGAAATTTTGAATTTTTCGTATTCGAAAAATGCGGTAAACGCTTTAAGAGGCCAGTCCACTTTGAAAATTTCCAAAAATCGAAAGCAAGCAAGACTTGAAGAAATCGACGATGATGAGCAATCAGAAGGGATTTTGTGCGGTGCAGGAATTGCCGATTGAGTTTATTTAAGAGTTTTTCATAGTATAAACTTCAAACGCGTTTTTCTCGAAACAACGTTTTCAAAACCTAGCTCCATCGTTTCTCTAAAACTAATAAACCGATTCCCTCGAAATTTGAACCACATATTGTAAACATGATTCGCAACAAGATGACCCTCGATAGTTTTGAATTTTTATTTTTACTTTTTTTTGCGAAAAACTGCAAAAAACGCGTTTTTTTATGTTTTCGTTTTTCATTTGCCATTTTTTTATTTTTTGATAAAATGTTGATATCCGTAAGTCATTTTGTAGCTGGTGTCATACTGAATCTAATGGACTTTGATTTTTTTGTTTCAGACAAGCCGTTGCCGAGTTGTGATGGAGCTACCTAGCCCACCTATTTTTGAGGCGTCACATTAAACTATAGTTTTTGTACTTAAAAATGAATAAAAATGAATTACATTTTTTTAAATGTATTTCAAGACTTTGTTTATCAAGCCCAACAACTTTTATATTCATATCTTTTATAAAATCCTCAAAAAAATCGCGAAAATAGCCTTTTTTCGTGGCTCCAAAGTGGACTGGCCCTTAAATTCCTCAAATTCTAACACATCACACAAACACCACAACACAAATGTCAACAATCGTTGGTTCGTATGCATTTTGGTTCAAGTCCAATTTGGGCGCTGTGGATTTTGAAAATGTTTGCATTTTGCGACATTTTGGAGATATCGGCCGATTTTCGTTTACGCGAATAGAATAAGTTTTACGACGAATACGTTTTTTTTTAATCTCGCAATTTAGAAACTCCGACGATGCTCCCGCGTCATTTAATTTCGCGCACGAAGCTCTCTTGATGAGGAAACCAGCCGTGAAAAAACGACTTGCTCATTGGAAAATTATGCTTGCTAAATAAAAGGATAAAGAAGCAATGTGCAAGTTTTTCAATTGTATGATTTTTCAGCACTTTTCTGAGGGCATTATAGCATTTCTTGATTGAAATTCTACATTTTTTGCGAATTTGCTTTACAGTGAGAATATTTTTTTAAGCCTTTCCATTAATGACGATAAATAAAGTTTGAAAATTTATTGAAATTCGTAGTCGAGAGATTTGCTCTGCCTTGACACGAGGAAACATATATATATATATATATACACACACACATATATATATAATTCAATATTAAAATAAAATAAAGATTCGTAAATCCGTTCGATTCGTTCTGAAATGCCTCATATATGTGTGCATTGAACACGCGCTGGCCCATTCACGTTAACTTCGTTCTCCCGGTCCTGGGACGTTTCCATTATTGGATTCCTCGGGCCATAAACGGTGTCATTATACGAGGCGTACTCGTAATTCTTGCAAAAGATGCAATTTTTTTCGGTTTTCATGCTTTTTTTTCCCTCAACGTATATTAGTAACGGCTGTATTTATGACATCGATGATATTCATTACGATAAATATTGCGAGTAATTCCGTGTAATAACGTCCATCTCACTTTAATTGCGTCTCGCAACTCCGAGCTCAGGCAAAGTACACGATCTGTACACAAAATACCAGTTTTTGTCAATTGGTCATTGAAAAAAAAAAATATTTCGTGAAGCATTGCACATTTTCGAAGATGGCGGATGTTGGGTCCGAAATTCGAGACAAGGTCCGTTGAGTAGAGAATGAGAAACATCCCCGGGGCCTTCTTCAATGTGGAGCAGCAATGGCGTGGGCCAGTACTCGGATGGGTGATCGCTTAGCTGCGTACTGACATGCACTGAGGAAAAAAATCATTGACCCAATATCATTGACGTTATTGAATGAAATTTCGTTGATTCAATTGTAAAATTGTTGGTGTAAATAATCGGATTTATTAGTCCAAACAAAACGCTATTGACTTTAATAACGTCATACAATTAAACAAATGTTTTCATTCAAAAGATATATTGTTAGCCGAGAACAATATATTATTGAAACTATCTAAAAAATGATCGCGAACAAATTATATAGTTTTGAATGCATTTTCTGCAACGAACAAAAAAAGTGTTTCAATTCATAACATGAATATTGTTGATTCGAGTACACAAGAAAAATTGAATTTAGCTTGTTTGTTTCAGATAAAATTTCTATTGAGTAAATATCTTATTTTCATTTTTTCACCATATCCGATATTGATTTTCAAGTACATTATTCGTTAAAATATTAATATTTTGTTTTGATTGAAAAATATTAAGCAAATGTCTGAATTGGTTAAAAAATTATGCGTAAATAAAAATGGTTTCTTGCGCATTTGGTTGAAAAAATTCTACCAAATCATGGCCGAGCGCCGAGCGAAATTATAAATGTGAGGAAACCTGTAGTTCTCGGCGTAACCGCTAGAAGCCGCACGCGCCCTCGTTTCTCGTAAGCGTAGCGCGGACCGAAAATGTATTTAAACGTCGGAGAAACTCTAAAGAGTATCGCTTCTTGGCCCGTGGCTAAGATCAAAGTGTAGTATCCGTTCTTATCAGTTGAATATCTGATATTCTCTCCATGGATATTCCATTTGATATCTGATAATCTCTCCACTATTATCGTGGATGATCATTCTAATGCTCACTTTTTATTTAAGATTTGAAACAAATTAAGAAACTAATGTCTCATGGCATATCCGTTTCGATCTAGTAAAGGAATAATTCATTCTATTGATTATATTTCTTGTACGAAATAAACAATGTTGTAGCAACCGCTTAATTATTTCATCCATACATCTACGGATTGTATATAGAATGATTTGAACAGAATATAATTTTATTTGAAGGATAATGTAGATATTCAGAGAACAGAAGAGATTTTCAAATAAAATAATGTGTTATTCGAATCAATCAAATTTTCCAATATTCTATAGTATTGTAACAATCTCATATATCGGTGGCACTCGGCGATCAGACATTTGTTTGAATCAACCATTAAAATTTTTTGATTCAATTGGTTTTTTTTCTCAGTGTGCGCATCGACTAGTAAAGGCAGGCAGTTTTACTGAGCTTCCGGAGTTAACGTAATTAAAACTCGGTGAAATTTGGTTGCTGTTATTGGCCAAGGTTTTCCGCAGTTTCCCTGTGCCCTCGTATAAACGCGATACTGTAGTGCATTATTAGAATACATCTGTGGGAAACACCTCAAGGTGGTTCGAAGGAACAGGAAATAGTGGAGTGACAAGCGTGGCATGGAAAGTAATGGGAATGGGGTAAAAAGGGTAAAAAAGCGCGCAAGGGTATACGAAGTTACGTAAGGAATAAAAAATATTACAATTTGAGCTTAAGACTGTCTCATAGGTAATAGTTTGCGATACAAAATTTTAAAAAACCCAAAAACGAAGAAACACCTAAAAAATTTGGTTTCAACAGGACCGTTATCTCGTCGTTGTTCGAACAGTCAATGTCAATGGACGGGTCTGCATACGCTTGGGGCCAAAAAAACAGGTCGATTTTCACTATTTTTTTCTATTGAAAGTATTGGGACGACGAGGTCGGAATTGTTTACATAATTAATACATAGTCTTGCTAAACTTAAGTTTTGTTCAAATTGAAAATATTGACGAACAATAAAGTTATTATTATTTGAACAAGAGGTTTTGGCAACTAGAGTCACCTGAAATAAAAAAAGGATTTTTGGTGTAATATTGAAACTTTTGTATGGCCGGATACTTTTTTTGAAATTTTCTGTATTAGGAAAATGGCAAGCTGTAGAAGAAAAAGATCCATTTTCGACACAAAACGACCTTTAATAATTTGTTATTAACAAAGGGATAAATATATCAAACAATCATCTGAGCATACGATAGAACATGTTATAAACTATACCATCCAAATTTGAATGAACCAGACGGATAGATTTTGGGATCCGACCTACATTGTTCCATAAAACAGTTTCGAGAAAAACGTAGAAGAAAATTGTTTAAATGAAAAAAAAATTTAACTACGTTTTTAAAACGGACTAAAAAGTATAAAATAATTTCCCCTAGCTCCCTACAGATTTATAACCCAATACAGATTCCTAACCGCATGCAGATTGTCCCGAAAACTTGTGATTGTGAATTTTGAATAGCTATGAAAATACTTGTAAGATTTAAAACGAAAAACATGTTAATGGTGCGTCCAATGGCTTGCTTGAGCTCCGGAATAGTCTGTGGATCATTGGCATACAGTTTTCATTTCAGAAAACCCTAAGGAAGAACTCCAATGGCGTCAAATCGCACGATCTTGGTGGCCAATTCACATCGCCGCGGCCCGACGTGACACGACCATGAAATTTTGTCTGCCATAACTTTTTTTTGCCCTACATTTGTTAGGAATGTTCACAATTCTCGCGTTTCTCGATCGCATCATTCTCTATGACTAAAACTGAATACTTTCTGGTGCCAGTTGTCAAAGATTATCACTCTATGTTGGCCACAAAAAACATGTGGACGCACCATTAACATCCCCCTCTGGAAGCCCAATTTGAAGGGTCAGAATGATGGATTTTTTTTCTAGTAACACATTGGTTGGTATAAATTTATTTTTTTTCCCAGCATGTTGTATACATGTTTGTGGTTACAATGTAATTTTTGAGGAAGAAAATCTTTCGACGTGTTCGTGGTGCTGCAGTTGGCCTTGCCGTCCTCCAGCGGAGAGGCCCGAAACGGCGGGATCTCTACCAGGCTCAAATGTAATCTGAAACGAAAACAAAACAAACATTTCTTCAAGTATATCCAACTGGCTATGGGTTCAAGACCCACTTTTCGAAATTTTGAAAAATACGAAATATGACAACTTCTCCAAAGAAAACCTCATTTTTCTCTTGAAAAACAGCACGCTGAAGTAATTGTTATTGACAAATGGTTCATCCGATTAAAAAATGCGGTCAAATTCAAGTCAATAGTGTGAAGGTTACTCAAGATATTAATGCCGCCGTGTCAAGATATGTAGTTTCGAGATAATCGCGTTCAAAGTTTTGGTACATATTTTACACGATCTTGTGAAATATTGTCGTCTTACCGCTAGTCAGCGATTCCGGCACCATATAAGTGTCTTGCCTCATCATCGAGATCGTGTTGCACACATAATCTATGCAATCTGCGGGCAGTTCGGGCCTCTTTTGAGTGTTCTTGTGCTTTGATGTCTGCTTTCGTTACACGTGAATCATTGCACACTGTTCCACTAAAATCGGTGTAACTTCGTCAATTTTTGGAATTTCAGGGGCCGGTTTGTCTTAAAATATTCTTGAAAGTTCACACTATAACGATATGCAAAAATAACCATTTTTTCAACTTCCCAGAGAGGGATACCCCCTTAATAAAATTAGTCCGCAATTATGCCAAAATGTTATTGCAAATTTCGTCAAAAGAATGAACGTTTGAAAACAGGGACGAGGCGGCCATTTATCGGATGTTGTGTTCCCCACATATCCTCCATTTTTTACCTTACATTAAAACGGAATGACACCTCACCGCGGTCGGTATGGTAGAACAATTGTAGATACTCGAAAATCTCTGAAACGGCTCTTCAGATCCCGTCGAAAGTTTGCCAAACGACGTCAAATAGATAGACGAACAGCTGTTCGACGAGATCTGAACAGCTATGTCGGTATGGTAGAACAATTGTAGATACTCAAAAATCTCTGAAACGGCTCTTCAGATCCCGTCGAAAGTTTGCCAAACGACGTCAAATAGATAGACGAACAGCTTTCGACGGGATCTGAAGAGCCGTTTCAGAGATTTTTGGGTATCTATAATTGTTCTACCATACCGACCGCGATGAGGTGTCATTCCGTCTTAAGGGAAGGTTCTGCCTTGTTGGGCCAAAAAATGTTCGATTTTTCACCAAATTTTTATGCGAAAAGGGTTAAATATAGAATGTTGACATTTGGTATGTTGACTAAGCGGTCCTCATTGAACATCAAAATCGCTTCCTATTTTCGCGATTTTTTTGAGGATTTTATAAACGATATGAATATAAAAATTGTTGGGCTTGATGAATAAAGTCTTGAAATAGTTTTTTTTAAATTCAATTCATTTTTATTCATTTTCAAGTAGAAAGCTATAGTTCAACGTAACGTCTCAAAAATAGGTGGGCTAGGTAGCTCCATCACAACTCGGCAACGGCTTGTCTGAAACAAAAAAATGAAAAGCCATTAGATTCAGTATGACACCAGCTACAAAATGACCCTCGAACATAACGTTTTATCAAAAAATAAAAAAATGACAGATAAAAAACGAAAAAAGTTTTTTTAAACGCGTTTTTACGCAGTTTTTCGCCAAAAAAAGAGTAAAAATCAAAATTTTAAAACCATCGAGGGTCATCTTGTTGCGAATCATGTTTACAATATGTGGTTCAAATTTCAAGACAATCGGCTTATTAGTTTTAGAGATACGATGGAGCTAGATTTTGAAAACGTTGTTTCGAGAAAAACACGTTTGAAGTTTATACTATAAAAAAACTCTTACCTACCCTCAATCGGCAATTCCCGCACCGTACAAAATCCCTTCTGATTGCTCATCATCGTCGATTTCTTCAAGTCTTGCTTGCTTTCGATTTTTTTTAAATTTTCAACTCGGACTGACCCCTTGAAATAAAAATACTCGTACTTTTCAAGCAAATAATACGTTTTATTGATAAATCAAAATGTCACGTTATTTCGAGACGCCCTTTAGTATCCTATCCTACAATTTATGGATAAAATCTCCACCGATTGTTTCTGACGAATGCGCAGCGGCGTCCGGGCCAATGTTGACGTTTGAAAACAAAAGGCGTGGACGGGCATGTTGTTCGAGGAGTTGAGAGATCATCGAGTAGAACCAACGTGACGTGTGTTGAGCTCGCGCGCGGTTACACGCCTTCTGTGTTTTCGCCCGCCATGCGTATAGACTTTAAGTGGGCCTCGGGAGAAGTTAACACTGCGTTACCTATAATTCTCGGTTGCGGCCGAACAATCTACCGCGTTCTCACCCCGGTAGCTCAGAGGAGCGATCGTGACGCTGGATAAGCTCCTGAAACGAAGACACATGAGCCCCGTGTGTTAAAAAGGGGTTGGTACGCTTCGTTGTTCGGGGCACGCGGCGAGAAAACGAGAAAGAGAAAGCGGAAGGAAAAAATAAAATTTAAAAAAGGGGAAAATAAAACTTTCCGAGCGCCCTTAAATCGGGACGGTCCGCGAGCGATTGTGAATCGCCGCGATCGAAACATACAGATAAATAAATGGGGCATTATCGGTCGAGCGAGATCGGCGCGTAAATCTTTCTTGGGCGAAATTTTATCTCGCACGAGCGAGAGTAAATCATTGCAACTCGACGGCATAAACGAGCTCAAAAATCTCAGCTGCTGTATACTGTGCCGCGCGTGGCGGCTCTTCGCTTCCGGAATCAATTACGAGACGGGCGGACAATCCATTAAAATTGAAGGCATTGGTCATGGGAGATAATCGCTTGAGGGACTCGCACACCCTGATGTCTTAAGGGGTTAGGCTACTGTAAAAAAGACGAACATGCGTTCGTCGCGTGAGGAAACTCAAATTAAAGAGGGAGGTCCATCATAGGTGCAGAAATTGCAGATTTAAGGGGTTATCGCAGTGTGAAATTTTCAAAAAATCGATTTTTTTGCATTATCCGATAGTATAGACGGTTATAAACATGGACCTGGTATCGCCGATTGGTCGTAAGTAGACAACTTATATGAAAATTCCGCACTCGAAACTTTAAACGCGTTTTTCACGAAATTTCGTTTCTCAAAACGGTTTACACTCTTAAGGGGAGATACACACCTAGGAGCCGGAAAAAGGTCATTTTTGTGAATTTTTTCGAGGAAAACTTTTTGAAATTTCGGCTTGGGGTTTTAATTATCTAAAAGTATATACATTAAAAAACATGTTTAATTTTCTTTATTTAAAAATATCAAAAATATACAAGGATATTGTATGGTCCGTGGAGCGTCGTAAAAAAAATTGCGTATACGGTACCCTCTGGCGTTTCTTCAAAAATCATCTGCAAAAAAAACCAAAAAGATTATTAAATTAGATACTATAATCTAGTAGTTGTCATAGCCGATTTTGAAAATATCGATCTATGACAAAATGGCGGACGTTTGCACATAAATAGTGATTTTTGGGCCAAAAATTAGTTATTATTTTGCCTATAAAACAAAAACTAAGTAACGGGAAAAAAATCCTATGACAAGTACTAGATAATGGTATATAGAATAACCACACGAAACCTTAAGGCAATCGGTTCATTGGTTTTCAAGAAATTTTGGGTACCGATTTGAAAAACGTGGTTTTGAGAAAAACGCGTTTGAAAATTTGGGAATGAATAAATCATGAAATTTGTCAACTTACATGAAATCATCGATACCAGGCCCATAGTGTAGGTCTTCTACGGTCGACGGAATGTTCATAGCTTCTAAATCCTCGACCTCGACCATCTAGGTGTATATCTCTCCTTAAGGAAGCGTTTTCAAGCCATCTTTAGGAAGAGTTCCTCTTAAAGGAAGAGGTTTCAAACCATTTATCTTGCTATGAACGCTTTTTCAAGTTTATATTTTTTTAGCGAAAAACCCGAAAAAATAGGCTAAATTCGATGTTCTTTTTTTTCAAATCGCCGCCATTTTGAGCATTTTGATTTAAAAAAATTTCCATAGCAAGATAGCGGATTTCATACTGATTAACAATCTCTTTACAAATTTTATTTCAGATCATATTCACGGCCACAACCGTGTACACCGTGAGGACTCCTTTTTTTACGAAAACATTTTCAACTGATGAAAAAATGTAAAAAACGTAAAAATGAACGCTTAAGGGGTATGTATAACCTTGAAATTTAAAAAACTGATCGATTTTCAATGATTTTTTTCGTCTCAGGTGTTGGGATGATAAGTTCGATCTTTCGCACACAGATACTACATAATCTTGACATGTCACCGTTTTTTTAATTGCAAAATATATATAAACAACGTAAACATTCCCATTTAATCTAAGGACTGGCGCCTCCGCACGGCTCGGTCGGGTACACGATTTCGGTAACTAGATTCATCTAAAGTAAAAAATGGAAAAACATAATTTTACTACAATGGTGAAGCGACCCACCGAATACTTTTCCGAAATTTGCATAAATTGCACTGTTTTGAAAAAAATGTCGATTTTCGACAAAAAATGACGACTTCAAACTTTTGTTACTAACAAACGGAGGAACGTATGAAAAAATCATCCGGTCTGTCGATTTAAAATGTTATAAAATATGTTCAGTCCAAATTTCAAGTAAATCGAACAATTCGATTTTGAGATATGACGCAAGCCAAATTGCAAAGTATACTTTCGAGATAAACGCAAGAGAAGGAAACGTACTAAATCCACTTTTTCCGTATACTATTTTCGTATAAATATTTGGGCCTGCTCAATATCTTTGGTGGTTCTTTATGGTTTCGGATACGGACAATACGAATGGGAAATTTATTTCGTTCTAGAATCGTTTTTTTCGTTATAAACAATTTAATTGTTATAATGACGATTGTGATGAAAAATTGCATTTCGTAAAAAAAAGTTTACAATGAAAGATGTTTCTTTTTTAATTGAGAATAAAAAATGTCTGTTTCATTTTTTTGCTAGCTCCATTAGTAATGAAGATATGGCCGAGGAACATTTTTAATAGAGAGACGGAACGATGAGTGAAAGAGACGAAAAGATGAGTGAGAGATGATGCTATTAATTTTCGTCGCTTATATCTCCATTACTAATGGAGCTAGTAAAAAAATTAAACAACTTTTATTAAAAATGTTTGTCTATGAAATGTCCTCTTTCGTCCCAATTGTTATTTTAATAATTTGATTGTAAGAAAGTGCCTTGGTGTTTGGACTACTTGCTTGAGATACAATTACAATTATTTTTCGTACTTTCAATCTGTGATTCCTGCACCATATAACAATCAAACAGCCTGGTTGGACAAAGTCATATCAATGCCCTTAGAAACCATACAATGCACCGCGCAGCGCTGGAGCCATAACGCAACGGGACGTTCTGACCTGCTCCACTAAATTCGTCATAACTCGGTCAATTTTTGAAATTTTTACAAAATCTTTCAACCAAATCAAAGTTAAGACTACGCAATAAAAAAAAACCAAAAAACGATTTTGTGAGATTCCAAGGTTATGCATACCCCTTAATAATTTATTTTCTGTTGTTCATGAGTTCTTCGATTTGACATAAAAAACCGACTGGTTAGTGTATTTAAATCATCGAAAAAAATGGGGAAAATCAGCTATTTTTCGACCCGGTACACTGGGATGATCCCTTAAGGATTATAACGACAAGACTGCTCGTCAAACTTTAAACCCGTTTTTGTCAAAACGATGTACTTGTAAACTGTGTACACGATTTATTGACATCTAATAAACGAATTGACTGGAAATTAGGTACATTTGTTCAGTGTAATAGTAGTTTAGTCTTGACCGGCGTTTTTCTTTTTAAAGGGGAGATACCTTTAGGCGAGAAAAAATTGCTGATTTTCATGATTTTTTTTTAAAGGAAAGATTTCTTCGCCGTTTTTGAGACTTAGGGTATATTTTGTTACTACTTTTGGCTGTTACGTAGTATTTTTTAATTTATTAATATTTAAAATGGTGCTGGTATGGCACCGTCTTTCAAATGGGTTGCGACGGATGTTGTCAGAAGGCGTGACGCGTAGCGTCGGCGGGATTAATCTGAGAAAAAAAAACAAAAAGATTTTTCTTTCATTAACACTCATACGCAGAATATGAACCAAGAAAAAGTGAGAAATGTTGAAAATCGATGAAATGGCACGCTTTGAAACAAAAGATTGAATTTTCCGAAACTGGTATCCGAGTTAATGAGGTTTGATGTCACCTGTGATATGAAAGAAATCAGCATTTAACCAGTTCGGCACCATGACCAATTTCCGAAGTCGGAGCACTAAGCTACCAGGCCTTCAAATAACATTGTAACCATTGTTCGAAATTTGTCCCATTAGGGATTCGAGTTGCCCCAGTGCCATAATAATTATCATCAAGGAGCTCCAACTTCGGAAAGTGTTCAGGCAGAGGCAATCCTAAATTTAATGAATCATTTAGGAAGCAGTCCTTATAATGTTGTCCTTTGCAGAGCAATTTTCAACTCGTAATTTTGAATTAAAAAATACTATTATTATTATTTTATATTCTGCAAAGCAATTTGAAAGTCCTGCAGACCTACTCAAGGCACCCCTTGGGGATAGCTGAATAATGTAATGCCTGCTGTCTTGCTCCGTGTTGCGTGGACGTCGTCATTGTCCAGGTCCTTTTTCCAGGGAGAAACTAAGATCCAAGCCAACCACACCTACGGCTTTTTTTCAAGTCGTATAAAAAACGGAATTTGGATCAACTGGGTTGACATTACTATTCCCACTTTCGAGCCGACCAACTTGAACTTTGCAGTATGAATACTGTTCCGCACATTTTGGTGGACGTTTTGAAGGATTCAGTCGTGAATCAACGAGAAGTATTCATTGAAAATCAATTATGACAAATCTATACCGGATGGATGCGTGAAGAAAAATATAAAAATTAAATAGAACATATGCGTTGACAGTTTGCCTTCGCCTCGCGAATGGGTCTGGGTTTTACAGCCGCTTTTTATAGCTACGCATATCGGCCGGATGTGGGTCATATGTCAGGCTCGATCGGCCCCTATGCTCGTACATAATAGCCTCGGGGTTGTTTCTTAAGCCAGAGTCACTTTGTGTTTTCCGAGGGACGTATGCATGCCTCTCCCTCGCTCTCTCTCTCTCTCACTTTATCGGATATGGTGTTTGTCGTGTCTGCACAGTTCGGGGAGATCGTCAGTCAGTATACACGTCTCTTGGTCTTTGTTGGATACGATAGCCCGTGAGCATTGCGGGACTGCAGGTGAATCCGTCCACCTGGCACACACTCGACCGCCAACTGCCTAATTAATAACAATTCCGGGATCGAGACCACTGACTACTTGAGCACCGAGTGATCGCACGTACACATAAATTCGTGAACCTAATTCCCGTTCCCGTTGTACCAAAAAGGGAAATCGGTTGTCTTCCGTATAGCTACTTCAGCTGAATATGAGGGCATCATCTAGCGAATACTTGGACGTTGATAAGAAGATGCGTAGACGGGCGGTCGGTGCATAGCTGTGGGGTCACCATGTTGAGCTGCATTGGCTATGGCCAATACTCGGATAGGTGACTGCTTAGATGGGCACTGGCTCGCGCCATAGGTTTTTTCTTGGTTTCACTGTGGTCCCGTGCAAATGCGATACAGTTGTGTATTAAGGCGTTACCCCCACTTGTAGCGCAAAAAAGGCCTTTTTCATGATTTTTTTAAAAGAAAACTGCAAAACTTTTTTAATCGATCAATATACCATCTTAAAGAACACATCTTGAAGAACTTTCAGTAATTTTTTTATTGAAAAATATTACATTGTTTGGTGGCAAATGGCCGTCAATGAAATAATGTTTTTATATACACGGTTTGCGGTGACCAACATTGCGGCGAAGTGGATCATCTGAAAAAAAAAAATGCGGTTGGATTTAGTCAAATATAAGTATAAACTAGTCTTTAATCGAAGGATTTTTAAAAATATTCATTTTTCACAAAATGGCGGACAGTCAAAGTTAATGGTTCGATTTTAACGAAAAAAACGGCCGTTTTTTGGCTATAAAACGGCCATTTTTTTCGAAAAAAAATCGAACGATTAGAGACTACATTTTTATGTATTAAATAAGCCTGCAAAATTTCAAGAAGATCGGTTCAATAGTGTTCGAGTAATCTTGGTCACCGACTTCAGAAATGCCATTTTGAGAAAAACGCGTTTAAAGTTTCTCTTTCAACGCTCTTTCAACGCGGATTCTTCTCTCTCAACGCTCATATCTCAGTCAATTTTGTTGGGATCGACTTGAAATTTTCAGGACATATTCTCAGATACTTGTACTTCAAAAAAATGCAATAAAAAAAAATCGATTTTTTCAAAATCGCAAGTGGGGGTAACCCCTTAAGGGAAGGTTCTGCCTCATTGGCCAATAAATGTTCGGTTTTTCATCAAATTTTATGCGAAAAGTATTAAATATCGAATGTTGATATTTGGTATGCTGACTAAGCGGTCTTTATTGAACATCAAAATATTTTTTAACGTTTGACAAAACATGTTGGCGGGGATGGGAGGGGCCACGTATGTCGGTGCGCGGGCGATGACATTCTTCGCTTGCGGAAGTCCTAAGTCCCGGACAGGTGATCTGAAGCGAAAAAATCAAACATATTTTTACTTTGTACAATATTGTGTATAAGTTGACCTAGATTCAAAAAGAAAAATAAAAAAATTGTGAGCGATCGGAAGGAAGTTTGATTTTTTGCCAAAAATTTTCGCAATTTTGTGCTCACAATTTTTTAATTTTTTAATTTTTCTTCTTGATTCTAGGTCAACTTATACATAATATTGTACAAAGTAATAATATGTTTGATTTTTTCGCTTCAGATCACCTGTCCGGGACTTCCGCAAGCGAAGATGTCATCGCAAACGATGAATGTCATCGCCCGCGCACCGACATACGTGGTTCCTCCCACTCCCGCCACCATGTTTTGTCAAACTATAAAAAATATTTTCATGTTCAACAAAGACCGCTTAGTCAACGTACAAAATATCAACATTCTATATTCAATACTTTTTGCATAAAAAATTGGTGAAAAACCGAACATTTTTTGGCCCAACAAGGCAGAACCTTCCCTTAAGGGCTCTGCATACGCTTGGAATTTTGAAGATACGTTCTTAACTGCTTAGTTTTATAGCCCAGGGTCTTAACTTTAATTTGCAACGAAGATGTTGTCAAAATTCCAAAAATTGACCCAGGTATGTGGATTTTGGGGCAGCGTCAGATTCACTGCCCTCTTTTTGCGTTTTTCTCGAAACTGTCGAAACACGGGGTTAAATTGACATTAAGGATAACTTTGACCGTTTTGGGGCAACTTTAACAGAGCGCCAAAAACGGTTTTGACTAATTATTTTTTAACTTTTTTTCTATTGTTGCTCAACTTTGTTGTTCAAGTTTATTATAATGTTGCTAAAGTTGATTGTTATGTTGATCAAGTTGATTTTGATCTCAATGATAATTATAAGACTGATTAAGTGCCTATAATAGTACGCTCAGTACTTGATATTTTCATGTACAATGTTTTCTTAATAAAGATGACAATTTGATTGTAAAAAATGGTTGTTTTTCATTCAATTCTAAAAAATAAAAGATCAATTTTTTAAATCAAAATGATGTCAAAGTAACCCTTATTTTTTTACGTAAGTTGCATTTCAATGTCTTGTCAAAGAAATCCCACACTGGAGGTTACTTTGACACTTAAAAAAATAAATATAAAATTGTGGGGAGGGGGGTGGCGGTGATGCTTGACTTTCTTATACATTTGATTCACATTGTTCTATTGGACACATTGTTCTATTGGAGCAAAAAAAAACGTGGGATTTAAAATGTTAAAAAAAAATATCTACAAAAAACTTTCAAAACCTGTTCGAAGTCACCCCATTTTAGGTATGTTTTGTGAAACGGTATAGGTCGTGTGTTGAAATCCATTCGTCCGATTCACTTCAAATTCGGACAGTGCATAATTTATAACATTTTCTATCGTATGACCGGCTGATTTTTTGTTATGTTTATCCATTTGTTAATAACAAAAAAATGAAGATGTTTTCTTGTCGAAAATCAAACTTTTTCTGCAATCTGTAGTTTCTGTAATTTTCAAAATTTCGAAAAAGCATCTGGTTATTGAAGTGTTTATCAAACATTTCAATAACCAGATGTTTTATTTATTTTACTTTCGCTTTTATGGCTTTTATTATATTTAATGCTTTTATTATACTTAAAGTACATTTTTATTATTCAATTCAGATCACTCAGTTACCAGAGTCACCCACACTTATTGGCCATGCAGCCACGGCAGCAGTGTTACATAATAGCGAACGTGCAGGGGGTGTCTGCTCTCGGTTATTCTCACACTACAAAAACAAATGTGATGTTTTCACACACTTTAGGTGTGTTAATGGCGGTAGACACTTTTTACACGTTTTAACATCTGTGAAAAATCCCGGTGTAAAAATAACACGGGTAGATGCGTTCAAACAACACACTTACGTGTGTTATTTTCTTACACATGTTAAAACGTGTAAAAAGTGTCTACAGCCATTTACACACTTAAAGTCTGTAAAAAACACACTTATTTTTGCAGTACTGCAAATAAATTGCAAATAAATTGTAAATAAATTGCAGTACTGAAATAACAAATTGAATAACAAAAGCTTTTTATCGTCAAAATATATGCATTTACTGAACTGAGCTCAACAGTACTTATATATTACTTTGTAGTATGTATGAGAGGTGTCACTGTTTTTCTTGTCCTCGGATAGGCTAGGTTCTCATACAGTTTCACGATGACTGCCGCTTTTTGCTTGTCAGTGATGGCCTCGAAACAAAAATACGTCGCTAAAGATTTAACGCAGCTGTCGAGGTTTTGTAAAATAGATTCCAATCTCATGTTCTTCCACGTGACAAATTCAAAAATAATCTATAAATGTAACAAAAAGTTAAGACCAAATGTGGTCTTCAATTAACCGGTTAATCAATCGATGTCGAATCAATTAATGAGTTTCACGTGATGCCGTAACCAAGGTGGTTCAAAAAATACCTGATCAATAACTCGCAATTAATACACTTAAGGGGCTATACCAGTGTCACTTCCAAAAAATCGATTTTTTTGCCCTTTTCGACAGTTTATACTTTCAAGAATATCCTGTAAAGATGTCAAGGCTGTATCTCTAATACTCCCCGAATGGCAGCCTTCTAAAGAGCAACCGCTCGTAGGTATAAAATGCGATAGTTAAATCTTTAAACGGGCTTTTCTCGAAATGAGATTTTTCAAATTTGCTGACATTGTAACTCAAAGAGCAATCATCCGATTGACTTGAAATTTGAACTGAGTACTCTTGAATATATTAACTCTACAATGACGTAGGATATTTTTGATTGGATGAAAATTGACGATTTGGCATTGAAAAAAACGACCATTTTATAGGCAAGAAAACATACTTTTTTACATAACTACGCCATTTTGTTAGATTTTGATATTTTTCGAAAATCCTATGTATTGTATAGGACCTACCTTCCAGTTTAACGACATTTTTTCCTTTTTCGGTTTCAGCTACTCAATCGGCCGGAATCATGTCAGCAGTGGAGGCATTTATTTTTTGAGGCCTTCGAAGGCGGCGCATAAGTCGCTTGGACCTCAATATTTTTCAATGAACAAATTATGTAATATACGTCAAATATAGCCAAATATATTCTTAAGGATGTTGTGTCCAAAATCGAAAATGGTACTAAAATAAAAAAAATGATAGGTCATTGTGTAAAACATTCAAAAGGTTGTGTGAAAATTTCACGACGATTAGGAAGCTGGCTGCTGAGAAATTGGAATTCACAAATTACACGCAGCCTTATGGAAACTGAAGTAACTTTGCTATTATTATGAATGAAGTAACTTTGCAAATATTGATGAATGATCGTTTTTTTATTTAAAATATATCAAAAACAAAGATAGCTTTATGGTGCAAAAAACGACGTCGTGCGTAAACGAAAATGAGTATTTGAATTCCCCGCTACTTTCATTTACTTCCATAAGGCTGCGTGTAATGTGTGAATTTTTATTTCTCAGTAGCCAGCTTCCTAATCGTCGTGAAATGTTTGCACAACTTTTCAAATGTTTTACATAATGACCTATGAAAATTTTTAAATTTTATTATAATTTTCAACATTGGACACGACATCCTTAATTTCCCGAAACATTTAATTGAGTACCTTCTTCCAAAAAAATCCCGAAAATCATCCAGATGTTCAGCGTTCACACTGGTATAGCCCCTCAATGGCCCAAATAAAATAATTAACCGTTCTCAGCCGAATAAAAAACAAACGGTTTCGCGATTGAAACGTGTTCGAACGTTGCAATTAACCAGTTCCCTCTTCTCTATCTCGTACCCTCCTCGCTAGGGCTTCCTGATCGTGAATTCCTCGTCCTCACGGCAGAGTTCTCGGCTTGGGGGAGGGGGGGGAGGAGTAGTGCCAACTATCGTGAATTCGTCACGATCCTCGAGGCGTATTCTCCATATCGCCCTCCCGGTAGTTACGGCATCAGGCGGTGAACGTGAGCGACTCCTCGTGTCCGTAAGAGGATCAAGCATATTGGCAGCTTGCACTCCGGTAGCGATCGGTCACGAAGACACGGAGAAGAACACAACTGTATATTTTCGATCCTCCGCGACGAGACTAATTGCCCGATATTAGTTGCTACATGTGGCGACGCCGGGAGGGTGACGCGGGACGAGGGGACGGGGAGGGGGTGCATATATATTTTGTTCTCCGCGAATAAGTAAAAGCCTCGAATTCTTTCGTAATTGTTATGTTCAATTTGGAACGCGATGCATGAAGCCCGTAACGCGACGCGTAAAATATGTTTAATCTGTCTCTCTCCCTCTCTTTCTCTCTTTTTCTCATCCGGCATTCTTGCTCCCGAGACTATATGGTCGGCAAATGATAGGGAGAAGCTGTGGCACGCTGCGCGAAACACGGGATCATCTTTTACTTTCTCTCTCTCTTTCTCTGTGTGCATTTCACCTGGTATTCAAGAGAGAGAGAGAGAGAGAGAGAGAGAGAGAGAGAAAGAGAGAGAGGGAGAGAGAGAGGTAGGAGTGGGAGGGAAAGAGAGAGAAAGAGAATAAAGAGAGAGAGTGAGAGAGAGAGAGAGAGAGAGGACAGAGAGAGAGAGAGAGAGAGAGAGAGGAGAGAGAGGGAGAGAGAGAGAGAGAGAGAGAGAGAGAGAGAGAGGAGAGAGAGAGAGAGAGAGAGAGGAGAGAGAGAGAGGGAGAGAGAGAGAGAGGAGGGAGGGAGGGAGAGAGAGAGAGAGAGAGAGAGAGGGAGAGAAAGAGGAATCCGCGCATTTACCATTCGGGAGCATTTATGCCGGCGGGCAAGGATGAACTTGTAACGTTCGAGGGAGCGTGGGACCGAGACTCACGAGACAGAAGATATACTGCACATACACACAGGCGCATATGGGGACTATTACTAACTACAGTTAGCGCAGGACGAGCGAGAATCTTCCGCGGGATGAACGACAACGCCATACGACGATGTGTGCGCTGGCAGCGCGCACGAGACACGAATCGGCCACTTCCCTGATGCCCACGACGCTGTGAAACACGTATATATATATATATATATATATATATAGGGAGAGAGGCTAGCGAATCATTGCTGCCACTTGACTCTGCCCACCGTAATTGATCGTCCCGCGGACGGCCGAGATTTTCCTCCGCCTTGAAGACACTCTACGCGCCTTACCCAAGAAGAGCTACGACCCTTCCGAACCGTTGATCCCTTCCCGTATTCTCTTTTTTTTTCATCCTTCGCGGGCACACCTCCGCGGCGCATCTTAACGGCTCTGCATAATCTTCGACCCCAAAAAACAAGTGAATTTTCAATTTTTTCGTCCGCAGGAGTATTGGTACACTGCCAATTTTTTTTTTAATTTAAGGCCTTAGGCCACAGTGACGGGTATAAAATCATGTGCGGATTTAACAATTTTTTTTCGTATTAAAAAGTGATTGACTCATAAAATTAATTACATATCTATTTAGTATGAATTTCAAGGTGTTGGAAAATATATAACTTTTTTTACATGGCGGCGTGACATTTAGCATCCACAATTTTTTACCTAGAACAAAAAACAAAAATTCTCGTCAATCTACATTAGAATACCTATGGAAGTACGTACGGAATTTAGAAAATATTGTTTTATTCAAAAGTTGTAGGTATTTGAACTTGAGAAATGAAATTTCAGTGAAAAATTTCGTTATAACTGCTCATAAAATGAAAAGTTTTCGATTAATCAGAAATTCCGTTCGTACTTCTCTGCAAATGCAGTTAGGAACATAACTTTAAAATTTGAAGTAAATCGAGTGAAAATTGTTGATGTTATTTGTCACGCCATTTGGAAAAAAGCTGTTTCGAAAAGTTTCGAGTAGTCGGCCATTTTGTACATCGAAAAAAAATATATATATTTTCTAACAGCTTGATATTCATACTAAATAGATGTGCAATTAATTTTATGAGTGAATCACTTTTTCATACGAAAAAAAAATTGTTAAATTCGCACATGATTTTATACCCGTTGCTGTAGCCTGAGGCCTTAAATGAGATCTATTTGAATGAAATAAGTTTTTTCCTCGGCTCACGGCCTAATACGATATTATTTGTTTTAAAGATATTTTTTTATTTGGTTCAGTAATTTTTTTTTAATTATTGAATATATTCATATTGAATAAATAAAAATTCGATTTAACTACATCTCTATTTGCTTACAATGTACACTTTAAATCTAAGTGTACTATATGCATAAAATATTTCATAAAGCGAAAATAAAAAGAAATACTTAATTGAGAATTTTACGACAACGATTTTGTATCGTAATTCCTCATTCTCTAGCCTTTTGAGATGATTTCTATCGAAGAAAATATTCCACCTATATGGGAATCGAACCTAGAACCTACCTACTCATAGCTACGCACGCTGCTACCGAGTGCTTGTATCATCTTGGTCGCAGATATGGCTAAGAGACCAAATGAGTTCCTAAGATTATTTGCTGTATCACATAAACTATATCAATTAGTTAATATCATTGTAATAATTAAAGAGTTTTATCGAATAAGATACTATATATTTTTCTAACATAACCTATATATATATATATATATATATATATATATATATATATATATATATATATATATATATATATATATATATATTTTCCTCTCTCTCCAACCCTCTCTACCCCCACACCTCTTTGATATGTGTGTTGCAATAAAGACACACCATTCAATTAAATAAAAAAATAATTCCCTCTACGAAAATTCTGTTCAATTTTAATTTAAAAAAATCAAATAGATCCATTTAGTGGATTCAACTAAATTGTTTTTTCAGCAGATGAAACAGAATCACAGATTTATTAGGATTAAATAGAATATTTAGTTATTGGACGATATTGAATATATTTTGGTTCGAATAAATAAATATATTTGAAGTAAATAATTTCAATAATGGAATGCAATAAGAAAAATTTGATTCCCCGAAAAATCTAGTTAATTAAAATAAACAAAAATCAAATAGACGCGATTAGTTCATATCAATAGAATTTTTCTGTCAGTGTAATGACGAGGTGGGAATTTCACACAAAGTCGATTCATAGTCTTGCCAAGATTGACGTTTTTTTTGTCAATGAAGAATATTGATAAACATTGGAGTTATTGTATAAGCAAAGTTCCACCGTTGATGTACGACCAGTCGGTGTAGGTGCTTCTGGTAAGTGGGGATGGACTGAGATGAAAAATAAAATGTACTTTTAGTATAATAGTAGCACTTATGTATGACAGAATACTTTTTTTAAATTTCGAAAATTACGGGAATGGAGAGTTGGAGAGAAAAAACGTTCGTTTTGTTTTTCGACAAAAAAAGGGCTACCGTCTCAGAATTTATGGCAGCATAAAAAAGGCGTTTGTCCGACTATTCATTTGGCCACAGCGCATTTTATGGAAACGCCTGATAAGCAAGGTCATGTCGGAGTAACGGCCGAAGAGCATTTCCACTTGTCGGAATACGCAATGTCCGGCAATCATTTTCTCCAGCGATCCCGCCAAAGGCCCGTGGTATATGGTTTATTCCCTTTTCTTTCTTATTATCCCTGTTCATCTTTCTCTCTCTTTCTCTCCCTCTCTCTTTCCCTCTCTCTCTCTCTCTGTCTCTTTCTTCCTTCCTCCCTTCATAATCTTCTCACTGGTTTGCTGCAGCGGCGTTTCGAGTTCGCGTGATGCCGGCGTGTGCCCGCGGGGGCGTTCGAGAACGACCACGCCACCAAACTCATCCTCGCGAGAAACGAGCAGAGGGTCGCGAGACGAGGAAAGAAGGAATAAAAAAGCCAAAAACGTAAAAAAACGTCCTGCAGGATCGCGTGTGCCTGCCTCGTGAGTTGTGCTCTTGTGCAGGTGGAGATGAGAGCTCGAGAGCTCATCTTTTCATCTCGTCGTAATACACTCGAGAGTTCCCCGCTGAATCGTTAAACTTTGCTACGGTCTCTACTGATTCGACAAATAATCTGTGTGGGTATATAAATACATATATACATATATATAGACATATATATATATATATATATATATATATATATATATATATATATATATATATATATATATATATATATATATTCATTTATGTGTTTATATATTCGTTTATATGTGGGTGAAAGATGATTTAGAAGACGTTCGACTACAAGGACCGTCCTCATAGCATATTATCTTAACTCTAAGTAAACCTTAAAGTCTTAAAAATTATCATTAGATAAATGTGAGCATATTTAAATAAAGTTCATTTCAAAGATCGTCAGCGTCCAAAAAAAAATCATTATGAAAAAACATTGATGAGGGTCTTTAAAACTGCTAGATGAGTTGATAACCAACATTGTATGGATATAACTGCTGCAAAATATCCTTTTTCCACATAGGTCTATGTGCGAGTATACACGTGAAAAAAAAAACAGAAATATATATGTGTATATATATATATATATATATATATATATATATATATATATATATTGCTTTCGGCTTTGTAAGGTTATAGGGAAGAGTGATGGTTTGCACCACTTGGTGTGTACCTTAAATCGTGGGCGGAACACACGAGGGTCCCTCCGGGACTTTCTCACTCGCATAGAAATCTCGCCGAAATACATATATATATATATATATATAGATATATATAATTATTTTTTGCTTACCGTCTTCTCCATACACCATCGTTCGTCGATACTCTTCGACCTCGCTGTTTCTTGGTTTCGCTTTTATTACAATGTTTATTTCTTCGTTTTTTTTTTTCGTCAAATTTTTACTCTTTTCGTATAAATATTATCGCACTTTTCCTACCGCTGAAACCCCGCGTGTGGATGATCTTCGGGATCCCTCGTAGCCAATTTGACCGTATAAATCGCGGTTTCGTCATTGATTGCACTCGTTTCGGGCGGAAATGCGGAGCCTGCGAGAGACGTGAATTCTTACGAAATGACGAGAGAAATTATGGCGGTCGAGGCATTGAAAGTTTAACAAAAAAAATAGAGAGAGAGAGAGAGAGAGAGAGAGAGAGAGAGAGAGAGAGAGAGAGAGAGAGAGAGAGAGGTAGGAGTGGGAGGGAAAGAGAGAGAAAGAGAATAATCAGGGAAGAGGGCAGCGAGAAAAGGATAAGAGGATTCTTGGATGCCCTGGTATATAGCCCCAAGGAAGTTCCCATGAGTCGGGGGCGTCCACCACCGGTGGTTTGCCCGAGACTGAAGGTATTCCTCACTGGCATGAAGGATTTTTATGCCTCGGGCCATATTCGCTGAATCGTCTTTCTCTATATACAATCTCCTCGCCTATAACATCGCCCAGGCAGTATGCGCTGCTTTTGCTTCCCCGCGGCTCCTGCGTGCAGTTTTTTTGCCCTCTCCATCTCGCTCTCTCTCTGTCTCTCGGTGTGTCTCTTCCTTGGTCTGTTCTTCCCAGACGCGTTATTATTGCGAGAAAGCCCTTAATAACCGTCAGGCCTCGGCCCCCGCCCTGTGCCAAAATCCGAAGAACGAAAACCGGGCCACGGTTCCGATTAGCTTGGGCTCCTTAGTGTTTTTCTTCCAATGATCTTCGTGGTCATCAACGAGCTTCAACTGATATCTCTCTATCTTTCTTTCTCCTGGTCAATGCTCAGTTGGTACCTCCACCACTCGATCTCGATTCTTCCAGAACGATTTTTCTGCCGTGCTCAACTACCGATCCTTCGTATTCGCTCGCCATTCCTCGCCTCGGCGATTTGCAGTGCGAATGGAGCGCGAGAGCTTTCACCCCTTTGAAATTCCTCAACGGAGTTCTCACAGTTTTGTCCCGTTGGAGAGATTCACGCGCTGACTCGGTGTCTGGGTATCATGGTAGCAGAAACCCCGAGAACGCGATAGAGACGAGAGATGAGCGTAACAGATACTCGCGTAGTGCGCCTTCAACCTGGGCTCGCGGTTGAGGCAGGTTTGTGAATGATTTTCGGACGATCCTGCCCATCGTTCATCGATACGTAATTCTCGGTTGTTTTCGAATTTTCGCTGCTCTTTTATTTCCTGTTCTCATTCCTCGTCGAAAGTGTTGGCGAGCTTGGCATTCCCGAGACCTTTATTCCCACAGCTTTGGCCATTCCAACACGCGACCAAAATCTACTGTCGTTTCTCTTCTCTCTCTCTCTCTCTCTCTCTCTCTCTCTTTCTCTCTCTCTCTCTCTCTCCCTCTCTCTCTCCCTTTTTCTATTGCTCTGCTTTCGGGCAAGGGTTCTTGCCTCCTCGGGATAGCGGAACGGCACATCTGCGAAGACAATCGGAGGGACGAGAAGATGAGGCGACGAGGAACGAGATCTTCTATCTACATATCTAAGTTGGTCGGCCCAGTAGTCTTTAGGGTCCTGGTGAACGTCATGTTTACACATTAAATAAGTATTTTAAGATAAGACATCGTGCGATTTGACGTCATTGGACTTCTTACTTTGGGGTTTTCTGAAAGGAAAAGCGTGTGCCAATGATCCCCATACCATTCCGGAACTCAAGGAAGCAATTGGACGCACCATTAATGAAATTAGTCCGCAATTATGCCAAAATGTTATTCAACATTTCGTCAAAAGCGTGAACGTTTGCAAACAGGGACGAGGCGGCTATTTAGGAGCCGTCCATTAATCACGTGAGGCTCAAATAGGGGGAGGGGGGGTTTGGATAACATCACGATTGATTACACTGGGGGGGGGGGGGGGGGGGGGGTAGGGGTGTTGTGACATATCACGTGTATTTTGTTGTGTGACTGCGTCAACCGGAGAGCATCCGCTGTGAGCTGTTGAACAGGCAAGTTGTGCCCAGGGGACTGGCACCTTTTGGAATTTTTGCTTCGCAAAATGACCGCACTTTTAGTGTCGTAGTCTGCCACTCGCAGCGCTAGTTATACTCTTACAACCTGATGCGCGCGCAGGGGCTATGTATATAATACGGTCGCTATGTACGCCGTGCGGGCCTCGCGCCTGCGCAATAAGAATATTGTAAGATAACTGCTAGCGCCATGGGAAGAGGTAGAACTAAAAAGAGCAGAGGTAGAACTAAAAAGAGTATTTGTATACCGGTAGGGGATAGAAGGTTTCAGCCCCCTGGTTGTGCCTAAAAAGTAACCTAAACAACAGTTTTTAGATCTATTGAATTTCGACTGACCACCTACTTAAAGTGAAGTGCCTACATCTGATCCTCAAAAGGCTTGTCCACTTGTTACTGTAGAAAACACGCAAATGAGGCCATGGTCCTAGGACAATGCCATTAAAATATATTGACAATATATATTATTTCGTTATTGACAATCAAATACCGTACTCTCTATCGGTTGTGTCTCACATTTTTTAACACAAAAAAATATACGCTTTGGGGGGGGGGGCTGGAAACCTCTCCACATATCCCACGGGGGAGGGGGGCTCAGAAAGTGGCCTAAAAAACCTCACGTGATTAATGGACGACCCCTTATCGGATATTGTGTTCCACACATAAACTCCATGTTTGTGCCTTATATTAAAATACAAGTAATCGTAGTTATCAAATAAATAACAGGTTTTTTTATTACATAAAAATGTCAGGCCATTTCGAGACATCCTATATTCGTGTTCAAGAGGTATTTGCTATGTTGTATTACATTGTTGCACTCGTAAGAATACGTACTTAGAAATAATGACATTAAATTTACGCAAAAAAATGTTGCCTCACCATTAGTCTGCTATGCTGGGACCATATAATACGAACACAATTTTTGCAAAGTGTGCAACCATTTTTTTCGGTTTTCTGGACCTGTCACGTTGGATGACCGACTTAAAGTATACCGTGTCACATCTTGGATGATTTGAGAATTCCTGGGACCTTGCGAGAGGTAAGTTTATCTTCAAGTCCATAGACAAGAATCATAGTTTTCCGTTCAGCATAAAAATGTATAGTTTTATGCTAATTTCAACGAGTTTTCGCATATGACGATTACCGATTCAGCAATGTAAACACTCTGCCGATTGAGGGGAGATATACACCTTGGAGCCGGAAAAAGGTCATTTTTGAATGAATTTTTTAGTTGGATTTTTTCGATGAAAACTATTTGGAATTTCGGATTGGGGTTTTAATTATCTGAAGTATATACATTTGAAAATGTTTAATTTTCTTTATTTAAAAATATCAAAAATATACAAGGATATTGTATGATCCTTGGGGCGTCGTAAAAAAAATCTGCGTATACGGTACCCACTGGCGTTTCTTCAAAAATCATCTGAAAAAAAAACCAAAAAGATGATTAAATTAGATACTATAATCTAGTACTTGTCATAGCCGATTTTGAAAATATCGATTTATGACAAAATGGCGGACGTTTGAACATAAATAGTGATTTTTGGGCCAAAAATTAGTCATTATTTTGCCTATAAAACAAAAACTAAGTAACGGAAAAAAAATCCTATGACAAGTACTAGATAATGGTGTATAGAATAACCACAAAAAACCTCAAGGCAATCGGTTCATTGGTTTCCGAGAAATTTTGGGTACCGATTTGAAAAACGTGGTTTTGAGAAAAACGCGTTTGAAAATTTGGGAATGAATAAATCATGAAATTTGTCAACTTACATGAAATCATCGATACCAGGCCCATAGTGTAGGTCTTCTACGGTCGACGGAATGTTCATAGCTTCTAAATCCTCGATCTCGACCATCTAGGTGTATATCTCTCGTTAATCGCCACGGCTATCAATAACTGAGATATGGCTGGCAAAAAAAAACGTCACGAATCGAATATGAATTTATAGAAAATCTGAAAAGAAATATTGGGTCCGTAATCAGCATTGTGTGACGAATCCACCGACCAGTAATCGTCATACACATATTCGCGATAGTAAGAAGATATACATATGAATAAACGTTGTCGATTGCTGGGTCGTGACCATGTCGATAACTGGGTACGTCTCAAACCCAGGTGAACACTACTCGATCGAAAAATAGTAACAATCATTTTACGATAAAATAATTGTTTCCAATTATCGATAATGAATAAAAATTATAATTCTGACGTGAAAGCCATAATAAATTTTATCTTCAAAATTAATTTGAAAATATTGGAGTTTAGAGAAATTTATGTCTTCAACTGTTTGTCAAATGTCTTAATAAATTGCAAAAAGTTTGTTATTAAGTGACTGAACATGATTCTGCAGTCCTCTATGCAGGCACGATCGAGTCAACAAAAGCTTACGAACCTTTGCATAATTATTAAAAACAGTTTGAATGCATGTGACGATTACTGGGACGTTCACATGGCGATTACAAGACCAACCGTCACGGCGGCATGACGATGACCCGTACAATAGCGTCTTACAACCTTTACGAAATATTTTCTCGAAAACTGTACCAGGCACGAGAATTTTACAACCACGTTATTTTTCATAATAAAAAAAACTGATTAAAAATGACTTAAAATAACTTCTACTCACTTTCCAAGTTGATCCATACAAATTTGCAAAATTGAGCAATCTGCTTAAGGCGGTAGCCTAAATGGTCCAAAGAAGCGTTTTTTTCTGGATTTTTTTAGAGCGCCCTGAGAAAAAAGAATCGTTGAATGTGCAAAATGCATTTTGTTGTCTGAGAATTTTGTTGTTTTAACAGTTGCTCAGGCATGCTAAATAAGCAGATAGCTTAAATGTATCGTTGGTTACTGCACGACTATACTGTTTTGTTATGCCAATCAAAGATCAAGTTGAACGTGTTTAAAGATACAATTTTGTCAAACCAACTGAATTTTGGATGGATGAACGAATTTTTTTTTCAGTGCGTAAAAAAACAAGTGAGCCCAGTAAACATTGAGGTATCTTTTCATGTATATTTGAAATGTATTAAAAAAATGTTCAACATAAAACAATAAACGACTCCAGATTTATCAGCCTATCCCATGTGCGTCTTGCTACTGCAGTCGCCAATCGGCGGGAAAGATGAAGCTCGTAATTCTCGACTGAACCAAATAAACCAATAAAATTTTCAATTGTCGAATATTTTTCTTCTGAGTAAATTAAGAAAATGCTGAAAAAAATTGTGAAATTATAACTACTCTCAAGTTTGAAAAAAGTGTTAAAAAAACATTCTAACGTGCTAGAAAAATTATTTAAAAAGTCTTTTTTAATGAGTTTTTAAATTCACTTAGAAGAAATTATCGTACTAATGGAAAGAAATTTTGCTATCACGCCCGCCAATTTGGAAAAATTGTGAAAATAAAAAATTGGTGAAAACACGGTTCAAAGTTTTCAATAGGAGGAAATATCAATATCAAATATCAATCGCTTCTCTGCTTTTGGTCTTGCATCTTCCAAAATATTTACAGTTGGTCTCTGTAACTTTGTAAATATATTCTTGGATGCTTATCTATCGATTTAAGCAATAAAAATACGATTTTTCGGACCTGCTAATTCAGGCTCCCGCCTTAAGGCGACGATCACTGGGCCTTATACACACAACAAACTGTAAACTCTGCCTGTCTGCCTGTACATTGAAATTATGTGGAAAAAAAATTAATTTGGGAGATAAAAAATAAGTGGCCCAAATAAACCGATAAAATTTTCAACTGTCGAATATTTTTCTTCTGAGTGAATGAAGAAAAAGCTCAAAAAATGGTGAAATTATAACTACTCTCAGGTTTGAAAAAAAGTGTTAAAAAACACTCTAACGTGCTAGAAAAATTATTTAAAAAGTCTTTTTCAACGACTTTTTAGATTCACTTACAAGAGATTTTCGTACTGGTGGAAATAAACTTTGGTTTGATGCAATGGGTCGTTTAGTTTTTTTTGCTATCACGCCCGCCAATTTGGAAAAATTGTGAAGATAAAAAATTGGAGAAAACACGGTTCAAAGTTTTCAATAGGAGGAAATATCAATATCAAATATCAATCGCTTCTCTGCTTTTGGCCTTGTATCTTCCAAAATATTTACAGTTGGCCTCTGTAACTTTGTAAATATATTCTTGGATGCTTATCTATCGATTTAGGCAATAAAAAATACGATTTTTCGGACCTGCTAATTCAGGCTCCCGCCTTAAGGCGACGATCACTGGGCCTTATACACACAACAAACTACAAACTCTGCCTGTCTGCCTGTACATTGAAATTGTTTGGAAAAAAAATAATGTGGGAGATAAAAAATAAATGGTCGAATGCATTAAGATCATTTTTCGTCGTCTATGTGTCTGTTCGTTCACGCATCACGTAAAAACTACTCACCCAATCTGAATAGAATTTGCGGAAAAATATACGGCTAAACGCGAAGTAACATTTATTTTTTATTTCATCGCAATCGGGCCACTCAATAAAAAGATAAGCGAATTTTAAGTTTTCAAAAGTTCATTTAAAAAAAGCGGCATCGGTACGTATTTCAGTAGTCTGCACGTACGAAGTCGCGGGCACAGCTAGTCGATAATAAACGCAATAATAATCCCTCGTCTTCTTTTTCGATGCTTTTACGAACATTGCGCGAAGAACTTGCCCACGTTCGGATCAGGGCGCGATGTCAAACGAGGAGTAGAATCGCGCGAGCGCCACGCGTATACGCGACGAACACGAGAGCTCACGTGGAAGGAAACTGGGGGGGTCTGGCAATCGTGACGAGAATTCCGGAAGCGTGTCATTCACGTGGGATGGCGCATACACACGTGGCTTTTGCTCGTTTATTATTTTATTTTCCTTGGGTTTAACCCCTGTTCGGTTGGGTAGAAGGCCACGTGCGTGTTCTCGGACCACCCATCAGGGCTTCCTATCTGGTTAGGTTCGCATGTAGTTGTATTTTCCATGGCAAACTCAATTACGTTGAAAACTTTGCGTATGCTCCTCGAGGGCTCATTGAGGGGGCTGGACAATTTTGACATTTCGAAAATACAATTTTTTTGCACAGATTTATTGTCTTGGATCTTAACTTTAATTTGCAACGAGGATTGGGTAACAATTTTTTAGAGCGACGGAGTTAGGACGATTTTTGGTTCCGTATCAATATGTTGCTTATTGAGGAAGCTCCAGAAGCTTGGTATTTTGAAAATATGATGTTTTTGTCGCATGGTTTTATAGCTTAGGTTTTTAACTTTAATTGGCAACAAAGATTTTGGAAAAATTACTAAAACTGAGTGAGTTGTGACGATTATTGTAAAGCATCAGATTGCTCGGATGGGTTTTTCCTCTTTTCTTTTGCATTTTTCTCGAAATTATGTTTTATGATACGGTGTAAGTCGTATCGCAAAGTCTATTTGTCCCCACTTCCAATTTTAACAGAGACATAACATCATTATGTCGTAAAATTTTCCATCGTATTACCGAATGTTATTTTGGTCCCCTTATCCACTTATTAATTTAAAAAATTATCAATTTTTTTACCAAAAATTGAAGTTTCTTTTTACAGTTTGCCATTTTTGTAATTTACAAAATTTCGATAAAGTAATCCGGTCATAAGCAAGACTTATTGTTATACTGAAAGTTCATTTTGATTTTTCATCTCAGATCACCATAGCTGCCAGAACTACTTACACCGATTGGCCATGCAGCAACGGCGGCGTTTTGTTAAAATAATAATATCATTGATTATTAATATCTTTTAATCGAAAAAAAAACAGAAATTTGGCACGACTATGTTTTATTTGTGTTCGATGTTTCCTTATTTATTCCTATGTTTTCCTTATTTTTTCCCAATCGAATTATTTTTCAGGAACCGCAATAATATGATCAAGGAGTACTCAATAAATTTTCCATTGTAAATATCATCTGCAGTTTCCATAACGAAAGTACTTTTTTTTTTAATAATTAACAAAATGATAGCATTGCGAAATTTTTATTCTATTCGGCTCGGCAATAACGCGCCAAGCTTTTCCGAAGTTACTCAAGCGCGCTGTGACGTCACAACCTTATACGAATTACTCGTGTAGTACTAGTATTCTGTCAAAAATGCCAACGATTAAGTTATATAGGACGTCTTTCGTTTCTCTCTGTGTGAATACCACGAAAAGTAGTTCGTCAAAAATCGAACTGACAGTAAAATTTTTGCAGCGTTACATCGACAATCGTCGCTCAGAAACTCTCTCGCCATAAAAACCGTCTGTGGTCGGCTAATTACTCGAATTTGCCTTCACAAGCCCACTTTCACACATAATTGCAAGAGAATCACAGCAGCTTTTGACTTTTTAAGAGTTTTTGATTTGTTTTCGTATGCAAAAACGTAATTTTTCGTTTTTCATTTGTTTTTTTATTTTATGAAGGGTTGGGTATATTTAAGAACATAGCAGGGTATGTTTAGAGATGTATAATAAATGAAGATCTCAATAAAAGACGGTGATTTTTAAGGGATAATACCACTCTAGTCAGCAAAAAAGGCCTGAATTTGATAATTTTTTTTTTTAATATTGAAAAAGGGATCAGTTTTCTTTTTTCAGCGTTTGTCAAACACATTTTGAAGTATGTAAAAAATGTTTTTATTGCTTTTTTGATAATAAAAAAAATGGCGGCGACAAAGCCAGATTTCACGATCGCCTTTTTTTGATACCTCCACGGGCGGACGTGGAACTCCGAAAGCATAAGAACAAGAACAAAAAAAATATATTTTTTTCTTAATCTATATGTCATTGGCTAGAGAAGTACATAGGGTTTTTTTAAATCAATTATTGCGAAAATGACACAAGTTTTTAAAAAATTTAATTTTTTCGGCAAACAAATTTGCAGTAATTTGTTTATAAAAAAAGTTTACATTAAATTAAAAAACGGCTATGTACTTCATTAAATAATGTGATTGTGAAGCTACAGTGAAAATTTCAAATTAATTCATCGAACGGGTTTAGCGCAGCGTTTCCGCCCAGTTTGAAAAAAGTGATTTCAAGAAAAACACGTTGAAAGTTTTATAAGTACTTAAACCTTTGAAAATTTCGTTTTACCTCTAAACCGCGATGCCTGCACCATACGAGACAAATTTTTGTTTACCTTTAATCCGTGATGCCTGCACCATAAGGGATAACACCATCCTAGAGTGGTGTTATCCCTTAAGGGGTAAGGCCACAGTAGAATTAAAAAAAAAATCGATTCTTTTCGCTAAAATGGTGTATCGCATATGTAAAACTTTAAACGGGTTTTTCTCGAAACAGCTTTTTTCCAATTGGCGTGACAAATAACTTCAACAATTTTCACTCGATTTACTTCAAATTTAAAAGTTATGTTCCCAATTACATTTCCGCAGAGAAGTACGTACGGAATTTCTGATTAATCGAAAACTTTTCATTTTATGAGCAGTTTTATACGAAATTTTTCACTGGAAATTCATTCAAATACCTACAACTTACAACTTTTGAAAAAAAAAACAATATTTTTTACATTCCGTACGTACTTCTCTAGGTATTCTAATGTAGATTGACGAGAATTTTTGTTTTTCGTTCTAGGTAAAAGATTGTGGATGTTAAATATCATGCCGCGGAGCCCCAAAAAAAGATAACAAAATGAAATATTAGTAGTCGGCAATTTTGTACATCGAAAAAAAATATATATTTTTTAACAGCTTGATATTCATACTAAATAGATGTGTAATTAATTTTATGAGTAAATGGCTTTTTCATCCGAAAAAAATTGTTAAATTCGCATATGATTTTATACCCGTTACTGTGGCCTAACCCCTTAAGGAGGTACACCAGCTTCAGCAAAATGGTGATAGATCAATAAAATTTGGTGAATATATTCTTTAGTATTATTCATGTAGATACAAATTTCTTCAGATATTTGGTTGTGCCGTTTTCTTACAAATAATTCACAAGCGTTTATTCTTATACCCGGAATATATACCTATATCTATAAAAACGCTATGCTTATACACGTGAACTTCAATGTTCAATTACTCGATAACGGCACAATGAAAAAATCTGAAAAAATTGTATTGACATATATAATACTAAAGAATATATTCACCAAATTTTATTGATCTATCACCATTTTGAAATTTTACCATGGTTTAGCATGGCAACATTGTATGAAGCTGGTGTACCTCCTTAATAAATACTGTGGTTCCACTTGGCTATACACTATTATTTCTACAAAGTTCCATCTTCACTTTCAAGCTTCTAACATTTGTAATCAAGGTTTCCCATAAATATCGGAAAATATCCAAATACCGGTATTCCGATATTACAACTTGTTGATCGAAATAAAACCGGCAATAGAAAAAGTTCTGATAGTCCGAGCTCTCCCTTAGGGCCATCATCCACCAAAGCGGCAATGAGCAGAGCTAGGAAAAAACAACCAATAGAATCGCCCCGCTTAGCTTGGGTGTACACGAATGCAGGGGTCGATTGGTAGCCTTTCCCTAGCTCCGCTCATCTCGGCTTTGGTGGATTTTGCCCCCTATTCCACAAAAGCGTGGATCCGTTGGCTCGAAAATGTCAAGCGTAACTCAACGCCGCCAGCCCGGTGGAATAAGGACAGGGTTCTATAAGTTAGAGAACGAGAATGGCCGAGTCCGGCGTGTTCGTTCGGCTGGATGTGTCCACACTACTATACGTTCTACTATACGTTCGGTCGTACTCGTCCTCCCGTACAAGATGACGGAGTAGTCTCTCATGTTCGCTGCCACGCGATAGGGATAACAGACAGAGGCGGGAGGTAGAATTCGTGCCGTGCCGAGTGTAGACGCTCGTCTCTTTCCACCTCCGCGTCTTTCCCGCGCGTCTCTTTCTCACGATGTACAAGTGTGGCGTAGCCGAGGCATGTACAGCTCGGACTACGGGACCTCGGGAAAGATAGCCCCGGATTATCATGCACGTGCATGTTGACAAAAGAAGTTTAGCTTGTAAAGCTGATTAAACCTTAGTTAATCACAACGGAACGGGAGAATATGAAGCGGTAGGAGCTCTCGCGGGCAGCGTTGGTGCGCGCCTCAGCGGTCATGCTCTCCTGATACATTGCCGTTCGAGCGGGCGGTCTCGCGCGGCAAAACCCGGCGTGTTGGCTCTTCGGGCGTCATGCGTCCCTGCCGCTCTCGACATAGCAACTGAATTCAGTGCTGCAGTCCGTGAATTCCTAAGATTCTACCATCATACCTAACGCGGGCTAGTCCGACGTTCTCTGCTTTCGTCTAATGTTCCTAGCGTGGACCGCTCAGATGGCGTCGGTGTGCAGGATAGAGAAAGCGCAAAGGAGCGCAGAAGGAGGGATAACCTCCTCGGGCCTTAGGTTCCCCTGTTAACTCGTTCTCTATCTTGCCGACCCAACAGGACCTTGGAAGAAGCGGCGAAGCGAGAATTCGCTATTTTTCATCGCCGCTCTCCTTTCTTCTCTCCCTCTCTTTCCGTGAAAGCATCTCTGTTAGCGATATCCAGATATCAGGAGAGCCCGTTACTTCGTCGTTTCGTATCTCGAAGCGCCTCGAACGGAAACGATAATTCGGCCTTTATTCTCGCGAGTCGAACGCGCTAAGCTATTCGTAGGCGCTGTTTATCTCGCATCGTAATTCAAATTTAATTGAAACTGAGCGGCTAGAGACACGGGCTTGTCACGGCTGGATAATGAAATTTACGATGGCAATGGGATCGTAACGCGCCGAGGTAACGATCCGTTGATAGCGTAAATCGGACGGGAAAAACTAATTAAACGAGTATTTATCGGCCGGTTGTAAGGTGAGGGAAAGGATATACTCCGGGGCTCATCCGATAATCATCGGTACTCATAATCCGTAGGAACAACCAAGGAAGCAAATTATACGCGATCCAACATTGTTGCATTCCATTTGTGTACTTGTTTATTTTTTTATTCAGTCGTTTATCGATACAAATATTTTACAAAGGTATTCGGTATTTCGTAAAGTACGTAGTTTATTTCAGAAAGGATCGTGAATGCACCTACCTTATCCATAACCTCGCAATGCGGCGACTTCGCACTGCAAGCGGTAACTGTTGTAGTGGCAGCTTCGTCGGTGCGTCCAGGCGTGCGCGCACTGCGAGCTCTTCGCGTCTCTGCGCTCCTGGTACGACTGCGAAGCGCCGCAGCGCCACGCGTCACTGCGAGCACCATCGCAACGCCCGGCGCCTGGACGCGCTCGTGTACTTACTGGCCACCGCGACGCGGATCTCCTCTCGGGAGCAACTCCGCGCGACGTCCGCGAAAATATACGCGGCTTACGACCGGGACGATAAGGAACAAAAGGTCGAATTGGCGTCTCCGATTTCACCGGAGGCTGCTCAGGATTACATAAAGCATCCGAAGTCACATGAATAGCTCAAACACCCTCGATATGCACCCATTCCCCGGATGCCTCGGCGGAACGTTGGGATTTACGAAATGCGAGCGATTGGGTCTTTGTCGCCATCTGGTAGTGTCATATATGAACTAGTGACGCGAAATGTGGCGAAATTGTGGATGTCGCGTAATGAAGTAACAACAGTCGGTACGGTAGGAAAGTGCAGGCACGATGAAGATAGCAATTTTCTTGCGCGGGTCTCGATAAGGCAGGTTACGTTGATAAGCTATGAGGTTACCGTTGAACTGCTTTACCGATAGTTTTATTTTTTTATTCCTATATTGCCCGATGAGCAATAGTTCGCAAATTTTATGACGAAAATTGGGACAAGAATTTTGATGAAATAGGACAAATTTAGCGCTTTTCGGTACGAGAAAGTGATTCAGCAAGGTTCAAACTCATTCGGGTGGCTGTATGGCCAGGTTCATTTCTACATAGTTATAATCTACTAATATTAACATAAATATCTTTAAATCGTTACAGGAGTCTGAATAAGCTTGAAGTTTCACAAAAAGGTTTTTTTTTGTTGCGTACATTTATGTGACGTGGAATCTTAAGGGGCTAGGCTACTGTAAAAATGTCGAACACTCATTCGTCCCTTGAGGCAACTCAAATTGAAGAGCCAACATATGGTGCACACTGAGAAAAAAAAACCAATTGAATCAAACAAATATTATGATTGATTTGAATAAATGTCTGATCGCGGAGTGCCACCGATATATGCGATTGTTACAATACTATAAAATATTGGAAAATTTGATTGATTCAAATAACATATTATTTTATTTGAAAATCTCTTCTGTTCTTTGAATATCTACATTATCCTTCAAATAAAATTATATTCTATTGAAATCATTCTATATACAATCTGTAGATGTATGGATGAAATAATTAAGCGGTTGCTACAACATTTTTTATTTCGTACAAGAAATATAATCAATAGAATGAATTATATTTTTACTACACCGAAACGAATATGCCATGAGACATAAGTTTTTCGATTTGCTTTAAATCTTAAATAAAAAATGAGCATTCGAATGATTATCCACGATAATACTGGAGAGAATATCAAATATCCAATGGAATATCCATGGAGAGAATATCAGATATTCAACTGATAAGAACAGATACTACACTTTGATCTTAGACACAGGCCAAGAAGCGATACTCTTTGGAGTTTCTCCGGCGTTTAAGTAGATTTTCGGTTCGCGCTATGCTTACGAGAAACGAGCGCGCGTGCGGCTTCTAGCGGTTACTCCGAGAACTACGGGTTTCTTCACACTTATAATTTCCGTGGCGCTCGGCCATGATTTGGTTGAATTTTTTCAACCAAACGCGCAAGAAACTAATTTTATTTACGCATAATTTTTTAACCAATTCAGACATTTGCATATTTTTCCATCAAAATAAAATATTAATATTTTAAAGAATAATGTACTTGAACATCAATATCGGATATAGTGAAAAAAGGAAAATAACATATTTACTCAATAGAATTTTTATCTGAAACAAACGAGCGAAATTCAATTTTTCTTGTGTACTCGAATTAACAATATTCATGTTATGAATTGAAACGCTTTTCTGCTCGTTGCAGAAAATGCATTCAAAACTATGTAATTTGTTGGCGATCATTGTTTAGATAGTTTCAATAATATATTGTTCTCGGCTAACCATATATCTTTTGAATGAAAAAAACACTTTTAATTTTATGATGTTATTTAAGCCAATCGCGTTTTGTTTGGACTAATAAATCCGATTATTTACACCAACAATTTTACAATTGAATCAACGAAATTTCATTCAATAACACCAATGATTTTTTTTTCTCAGTGCAGGAATCGCAGATTAAAGGTAAACTTATGATTTCTTCTGTCTGTTTGTCTGTTCGGTACGAATTTTGCAATAGATTTTAAACTAACTTTCGGATGAGCTAGAGACTTGAAACTTTAAACATAGCTCAGAACTGGATGACACTGCAATATTAACTCGCTTTCTTGTGTGTCTGCTTGTTTATCTGTTCGATATAAATTTTGCAATCGATGTTTTTTTGTTCCTAAAGGTTGTCGCTCACTTATCAACCCAGCACCCGACCAGCACCGCCTCGCCTCGAGCGGTTGTCATTTCTTATATGGACTTTCCATACATATGCACTCACTTGTCAACTGCGTAGCATCACCCGATCGGCACGCTCGCAAGAATTGACAAGTGAGTGCATAATTATGGAAAGCCCATCTAAGAAATGACAACCACTCGAGGCGAGGCGGTGCTGGTCAAAGCTGGTTATGCTCAAACAAGAGCGATTGAGACTACCGTTCGTTTGTCTGTTTGGTACAAATTTTGCAATCGATTTTAAACTGACTTCCGGATGAGCTAGAGACTTGTAAGAGACTCTGTGATAGACAAGCATGTCTATGATAGAGAGAGAAAAAGACAAAAAAACAGAGAAATAAAAAATATAGTTTAGTGAAAGAGAAACGAAATTTAAAAAATAATAATATTAATAGTGAATAGTGCATTAGTGACAATTTCTACGACGGTCAAGGAGTCAGCCCCTCAACGCAAACGACACCCAGAGAAGGAGAGGCAAAATTTCACACACACACACACACAAGACTAAAAAGCGGAAAATGAAACTATTTAAATAAAATAACATTTTGACCACGTTTTTAAAATGGACTAGAAAGTATAAAATAATTTCTCCTAGCCCCATATATATTTACAACCCAATACAGATTCCTAACCCCATACAGATTGTCCTGAAAATTTGTGATTGTGAATTTTTTAATAGCTATGAAAATACTTGTAAGATTTAAAACGAAAAACGAGGGGCGCATGCAATAGATGAAGTGCAAGGAGTAGCTGTCGTTGAGAAAACTCACACAACAGTTCATATAATTTACAGTGCAATAAAATTGTTAGTGACTTAGGTGAACTATTCACGCATCAATTATCTGTTGCATGCGCCCCACGTTTTTCGTTTTGAATCTTGCAAGTATTTCCATAGCTATTAGAAATTCACAATCACAAATTTTCAGGACGATCTGTATGGGGTTAAGAATCTGCATTGGGTTAAAAATCTGTATGGGGCTAGGAGAAATTATTTTATACTTTTTGGTCCGCTTTAAAGACGTGGTTCAATTTTTTTTTCAATTTTAATTGAAACTTTATAGAAATTTTGCGTGAAATGTTGTTCTTTTTTGTAAATGCTTTCTATTCTCTCCAATTTGCATTTTCTTCAATTTAATTGCTGTGGAATAGAAACTATACATGTTCTAACTGAAGAAAATTCGTATATTTGCAAATCAAAGTCACTGCACGCCGATTTCGATGATAAATGTATTTAAAAAATTGTTTTGTATTCCTAAATATTCTATTAAAGTATACTTACCGTTTGGTAAATGTAGAATAATTATTTCTTAGTTTAAAAACTCCTTCAAAATTGCTAACTTTTTCCCGTCCAACTGTTCATGCCGCCTTAAGGTAATCCTATCGCTTCACACTAGTCATACCACTGATCATACTTGAGACTTGTACGATTTATATTTTTAACATATGCAGAAAAAAAATTGTAATAACTAAAATTTGCCATGTGTTAACTGTTTAATGAATGTTCACATTTGATTAGAAAAATGAAAAAAATTGTTATTCCAAGGATTCGGGCAGTATTTCTAGGTTTGATATTTGGCAACATTGGTTCTATCTCCGTCTTTTTTTACTCAACCAGGCGAGTTTAACGTCCATGCTTTTCAACGTCGATCTGTCGAAACAATGTCAGGTGCGGGATATATAAAGCATTGTATTCGGGCCACGACGGGTAAAAAGCGTGGAAAATTTGTGTCGGCGAAATATGTCGATTAAAAATGAAATATGTGTGGAAATTCGAATGCGTGAGATGAGGTTAGGACTACAGTCAGCTGTTGCCTTGCTGTCACCTCTCTTTATCGTAGCGAGTGGTAATAAATCCAATACCGGAAGTTCAAATTAAACTTGATATTACATAAAAATTAGGTCAATAAGCGTAATTTTTCTGTGAGCTTTGGATTACAAGTATTAAGTATGTAAATCTGATTATTTTTAAGAATCTGACGGATTCCCACTATTATATACACTTTTGTAGCGACCGGAAATTGGGTTTTTGTATGTCGTCTCGGAATTCCTTCACAACAACACGCAATTTTTATATTTTCTTTCTCTGTAGTTAGGTCGATAACCGACCCTGAGACTTTACAGAGACGATATTTAATATCTTTAATGAAGCTCAAAAAAAGATTGTAAAAATCCTATGTATGAAGCCTGGCGATAGCATTACCTTGAGAGGAGGTATCTGAGTAAACGGCGAGAAAAACAGGTAAACTTCGGGAATTTTTATCTCAGAAACTAATGTTTCGATTGGATCCGGGTTTTTTCATTGGAAAATATATACATTGAGGTATGTTTAGAAATTTTATAAAATAAATTCGTTGACTGGAAGCGATTCAAATGTGATTATCTCGAAACATAGTTTTCAAAGTCGGTGCCAGATGTATCTCGAAAACGGCTTGTCCGATTTTGTCCAAATTTGGATACAATATTCTTCGATAGTTTTTCTCGTTCGCCACGTAGGCGTTTTTCATTTGATTCAACCATTGCTTTTTTATGCAATGTGTATGCAATCCAAAATCGTCGGAAATTGCGAATGAAAAACGAATGTTAAATTAAAACGATCGCAATTCCGTCAAAAATTAAAATTTCAAAAAAATCCTACGTGGCGAGCGAGAAAAACTATCGAAGAATATTGTATCCAAATTTGGACAAAATCGGACCGGCCGTTTTCGAGATACATCTGGCACCGACTTTAAAAACTATGTTTCGAGATAATCGCGTTTGAATCGCTTCCAGTCGATGAATTTATTTTAAAAAAATTCCTAAACATACCTCAATGTGCATATTTTCCCAAAAAAACCCGGATCCAATCGAAACATTAGTTTTTGAGATAAAAATTGCCGAAGTTTACCTGTTTTTCTCGCCGTTTACTCAGGTACCTCCCCTTAACGTGATACGTAAGGGGGCATCCATTAATTACATGAGGTGATTTTGGCGATTTTTCGACCCCCCCTCTCCCCCTGGTGAGATGTCGTGAGATTTTTCTCGACCCCCTCCCCCTCCCCTAATCGCACATGAGACTTTTCAAAATCCATACGTTCACGGAAAATAAATTGTAGTAGAAGTAACTGCAGTTGTAGAATCATTTTCTCCACCATGTAAAGTAGTAGGGAGACTCTCCCTACGTGATAAAAATTACGTGATTACTAAAATTACTAAAATTACTAAAATTACGTGATATTTGCCGAAGCCCCCCCTCGCCCCCACGTGAGATTGGGTAAGATTTCGCTCGACCCCCCCCCCCCCTAAACGCCTCACGTAATTAATGGACGCCCCCTAACAAGTTTCTATTCTTCTTTCCGTTCTATCTCTTCGGCTCCCATGTTTGTTCTACACCCCCTTAAAACGAACGGTAAAAACGAAGCTAGGTTTCTTGTAAAAAAGTGTGCATTTTATTTACAAATACTTTTAGCGTACGTTCAGGAATTGTGATTCGATAGTGCATCAAGTATCGAAATTTCGTTGAACAAGAGATCGGCTCGCGCGCGCGATCATTCTTCATCACGCGATTGGTCGTTTAAGAGGTTTCGCTTCATCCGAACAATTAGCGGTCCCGACCTCGTCCGCTCTGTTCGACGGTTCTACTTTCTCCGGATTGTTCCAATGCTGGAGTTCGCCGGTGCCGAAGAATGCGAAAGTCAACGCGCCGGTAAGGTAGGTACCCGCCAAAATCCAGAAGATTACGCTCCATCCAGCGTAGGTCTGATTCTGATAGGTTATCATGCCAACCATCATGGCACTGAGGTAACCACCGAGGGAGCTCAGTGTGTTCGCCAGGCCGAATATCGTGCCGGAAAAGTTGGGTGCTATGTCGAGCCCGTTGCCGAGATAGCCGCCGGTCACGGCGCCGTTTATCGTCAAGGCAGCTGTAAATACTACGACCGATGTCACCCGATCGCAGCCCCAATTTGCCAAAACCACCATCAGCAGACTCGGGCATAGAATAGCTGAAAATTGATTATGCGTAAGAATCTGTTTGCCGAGAGCACTGATGGTATGCCTTAGACATTGAGACCACCAAGAGACGAGAATCGATGGGTGATTCATCGAATGGAGGACATTGTCCGATCGCAACATCGTCGTCAATTTATTCATTACTCGCTCTTCAAGAAACATAGTCTGATCTATAGATTCATAAAATCGAGCTAAGGGTGATTGGATGACGCTTTTAAAATGTTTAAAACCGTTTTATTCCGAACCTAATAATTTTATCGAAAAATATGTCAAACAAAAGTTGTTTGGAACATAAAAGTACGTAAAAAAGGATTGAACGGTCGTCTTCGTATCTTGAAAAATAAGGGAGCAAAAGACGGATGAAAATTTGTTTGTAAGACAAAATCGCTTTACAGCCGAAGCACCACTGGGAGTGTAAGGGACGCAATATACTCGTTGGAGCGCGTTGCGCGCATGCGCGTATAACCATAGCCATGCAGTGCGCCTCTTTCTGACAGTGATCCTCAACCGGTAATTTTGTCAATGTTCAGTCGTCATTTTCAAATACTTATACAATAAATAAAAATAAATAAAATCTGTAGAAAGTTAGATTAACTCTTACTAAAGCAACGTGGAACAAAAAAACTCGAGATATTTACGAATTTGAGATTTATTTTTATTTTTTGAAACTTCGGGGTTTTCATCTCGCAATTGAATGGTTTTTCGTCTTTTTCTCCCTTATTTTTGAAGATACGAAGACGAACGTTCAATACTTTTTTACGTACTTTTATGTCCCAAACAATTTTTGTTTGACATATTTTTCGATAAAATTATTAGATTCCGTATTAAACGGTTTTTAAACATTTTCTCGGCGGTTGATTGCAAAATTATTATCGCCATTCGATTCAGCCGCATCCAATTACCCTAAAATCGATTTTGCGTATTTATATCTAAAAAGTGCTTACTTTTATGTTTATCGCCTGGACTATTATTGGCCCTGTGTGCCCGAGAGTGGTCCATTTGTCAATTATAAAGTGCACAAATTCCCCAATCTAATTGGATGCTTGAGAGCACGGAGAGGATGTTTCGCAATGACGACTTACCGAACGTAGTGAATGATTTACGGATCATCGTGACACTTAATTTTCCGGTACGTCGCAAATGATCAGCTAGGGTAGCCGTCGCCAGGGCGAAGAAATATTTCCCCAAGTAGGGCAGCGAAGACAGGAGTCCGTTCTGCAAGCCGTTTGATCATCAGTAATTTACCATCTCATTGCGCATATAACCCAAGGTACTCATATGCGAGGTTCTTTACCTCCTTGATGTTGAAGTGGAGTATGTACTTCATGTAAGTCGGCAGCTGATTGACCACCGTGAAATAGCCAAAGACACTGCACGCATGAGTGATGATGATGGCCCAGACCGGGGCGGACGTGAAGATGGCTTTCCAGGGTACGCTGAGATGCTGAAAACCAAGTACGCGCGTCTCAGAGCGGGATTTCGTTGATGATACAATGATTTTTGGATTCTTCGTGGCTTACTTTGGTCGTGGAAGTGGTGCCAATGGCTTCCTGGATATATCGTCGCTCCTCGTTCGAAATTCTCGGATGTTGAGACGGCGAATCGAACACGAGGGCGAACCACATCAGGCTCCAAATTACCCCGATACTTCCGGTCACGTAGAATACGGATTCCCAGCCGATCGCCGATATGAGGAATCCACAGATGGGCATGGTGACCGCCGCACCGAGAGACGATGCTGCCGGAACGGAAAGAGCATTTGGAAGAAAGTGGATTTTTGGAAGTTACTTGATATTGGGTATTCTCGGCGATCAAATATTTACCCATCATGTTTGAGACGAATTTGCTTCGTTCCATCGGTGGAATCCAATGAGACGTCATGGGCTGGATCGCTGGCCAAGTTGCGCCCTGAGGAAATTCAACGTCAATCAATGGCTGTAAAGATCTTTAGATCCAAATGACAACGAGGAATCTTTGCGTTGTTGAGCTTACCAACATAAATCCGAGAACCACTCTCAGTGCGGCCACCGCAGAGTACCCAAATGTGGCGCTGAGTGGTGTCAGAAGAGTTACCAAGCTGGAGACGAGCATGCTGTAGCCAAAAACCCGCTTGGCTCCGATCACTTCCGCCAATCTACCACCCGGAAGTTCCGTGCAGATGTAACCCCAGAAGAAACTTCCCAGGATAAAATTCACCTCGTACTCGTTCCACGCGTACCTTGTTTGATTTAATTTCTCCACCTTTGTGTCAAATTGAATCGTTCTGGATTTAACGGCTTGGGCAATAATCGTGACAAGTACACGCAATTATATTTACCGGAGTTTGCACGTCTGTGAAATGGAGCGAAATTGGGATTTTGTGGTATTTTTTGAAACTCTGTTAAGGGGTTAGGCCACAGTAACGGGTATAAAATCATGTGCGAATTTAACAATTTTTTTTCGTATGAAAAAGTGATTCACTCATAAAATTAATTACACATCTATTTAGTATGAATATCAAGCTGTTAAAATATATATATATATATTTTTCGATGTACAAAATGGCTGACTACTCGAAACTTCTCGAAACATCTTTTTTTCCAATTGGTGTAACAAATAACTTGAACAATTTTCACTCGATTTACTTCAAATTTAAAAGTTGTGTTCCTAATTGCATTTCGCAGCGAAATACGTACGGAATTTCTGATTAATCGAAAACTTTTCATTTCATGAGCAGTTTATGAGCAGTTATAACGAATTTTTCACTGAAAATTCATTTCTTAAGGGGGGATTGTCTTTTTTTTTCGCAAAATTTACCGCTTGTTTGGGAATTTTTTTGTGAAGAAAGTATACAACGGAAAACTTGTGAAACTTGGCATATAGTTTTATTGATCTGTTTACTACATACAAAAAATTTTTTAAACAATTTCATCAAAAAATCCCCCCTTAAAAGCGTTTTTCTCGAAACAGCTTTTTCACAACTGGTGTGCACGATTTCTCAAAAACTATTCAACCGATTGCCTTCAAATTTGGACAGAATGCTCAGCTGACATCCTTTTATCGTTTGACGAAGCAAAAAAGCAATACGTTTAATAGTTTTTTATTTATAACAAAAAATCGATCAATTTTTTTCGAAAAATCGATACTTCAAGTTCAAAACGTCACCAAATCGTCAATTTTTTTTTCCCTTCATCGAACGATAGCTATATGTGTCTAAAGTAAAATGCTTTTTGGGTTTTTGTTGCAGGATGAACGTGAAGGCTGTAATCGTGCACACCATCAAAAAAGGACCATCGCGCGTCGAGGGGGGTGGGAGGCGGATTTTTTTATGAAATTGTTTAAAAAATTTTTTGTATGTAGTAAACAGATCAATAAAACTATATGCCAAGTTTCACAAGTTTTCCGTTGTATACTTTCTTCACAAAAAAATTCCCAAAAAGCGGTAAATTTTGCGAAAAAAAAAGACAACCCCCCTTAAGTTCAAATACCTAGAACTTTTGAATAAAACAATATTTGTTGAATTGATTGTCGAGAATTTTTGTTTTTTGTTCTAGGTAAAAAATTGTGGATGCTAAATGTCACGCCGCGAAGCGCCTAAAAAAAAGATAACAAAAGAAAATATTAGTGGTCGGCCATTTTGTACATCGAAAAAAAAATATATATATTTTCTAACAGCTTGATATTCATACTAAATATATGTGTAATTAATTTTATGAGTAAATCACTTTTTCATACGAAACAAATTGTTAAATTCGCACATGATTTTATACCCGTTACCGTGGCCTAACCCCTTAATCAATAATGTCGTCATAAATTGCAGAAGATTCAATGATCATGCATGATTTCATGCGCAACTACTAATAATTTACCGCTATACATTATTCTGTAAAATGATTCCTTTTGAAAGTGATTCACTGTATAGCGGTGGTGAAGTAGCTGACGAGCCTCGAGTGTTTCACGTTGAAGCTTGCTGTTTTTCAAAACTACATATGTTCAATAAAAGTTGAACTTCGAAGTTTCTACAAAGTTGATTACATCGTTTTCAAAAACAAAAAAATTTTAAACCAGACGATTTGACAGTTTCTTTTAAAAACCGAAAATAAAGCCGTACTCGAAGGTGCATGGGGGATACAGGCCTAGATAAGAGTAGAAGAAGTTTGTAATGCGCGAATCTATGTCCCTTATGTAAAATAAAATCATCCGTAAGTGACATGATATGTCAATCAATGCTCAAATGAACAGTTGGAAGTGTTTTATTTTTTGATTGGTTTTTATCTTTGTTAACAATTAACTTGAGTGGGGGAAAATCTTAAAAGCAACCATGCTGCCACCTGCTGAATTTTTTAACTGTTCAACTGCAGTCATTGCCTCAGACTTTGGTAAGGATGCATGAGATAGCCAAATGAGAAAGTAAGCGGCATTTTAGCGGATTAGAATTAAGGGGTTTTCTCACTTTAGACGCTAAAAAAGGCTATTTTCATACATTTTTTTTTATAGGTTTATATTATAGATATTGATATAAAAGTTGTTACGCTCAATAAATGGGTGATTCTTTACTCAATGGAAAATCGATGTCCCAGGCAAATGTTATGCATTTAAAATTATTATTACTGAGTTGTATCTGTCTAAAACGATAATTCGCTATCTATTCTTGGTACGCCATAACGCACATAGTGACGCAATATCTTAATATCCATTTAAGTGCCTTTCAAACACCCTAAAACACCGTCCCCTGTCGTGTCCCAATTCCAGAATGACGAGCTTCACGTCTAATATTAATTTTTAGTATTGATATTGCCTAATGCTAACAAGCATAGGTTCAACTAGAATAGCGGACATGTCTTTATAAAATACGACCATAATTTTAAATACTTTTTCAATATGAAATATAAATATCAATATGAAAAACGATCACTCAAATGTTGTCTTCAAAAATTTCAAAACAGTCCCCTGGTCTAACTTCAAAATTGCGCCCGATTCGTATTTCGTTTAGGAGACATCATTTATTGCGATAAACGAACCGTAAACGGTGTAAAGTTCGTCCAAATGCCGAGCTAAGCTAGCTAACGCCATATTATTGCGTGTGATCGCTGCGTTTGTGGCTGAACGACGTGACAGAGTCGCTTGATTGAACAGTCCCCTGGTGAGTAGTTTTTCTATTATTTTATGTGATTAAATTAAAATAATTTCATACATCATTTATCCATTTAACAAGGTAGCACGTATGACTCTTGATTCTAGAAAGATTTCAAATGCTTTAGCTCTAGATAGATTGTTTTTGCAAAAATAACAGTCCCCTGTTCACAGTCCCCTGTCATTTTATGACACAGGAGACTGTTTTATGCTCCAGGGGACTGTTTGATTTTCGAGCATGGTCAGGTATTGGCTATCTTCTAACTTCCGGGATTGACAGTATGCTGTTTCTTTTAAATAATGATCACTTTTGAGATGACGAATGCCAGCATTTCAATTTCGCAACAGTGGAGTACGAAGGAAAGGCACAACTTAACGTTGATGTTATTTACACGAACTCTTCAAGCTATCCGTCTCAAATTTTGACACAACATTCTTCATGCATTCTTTATCTTGCTATGGGAGTTTTTTTTAAATCTTCATATTTTTTTAACGAAAAACTGTCGAAAAAATAGGGTCCATTCGATACTTTTTTTTTCAAACCGCCGCGATTTTGTCAATGTTGATTTTTGCAAAAACCCCCATAGCAAGATAGCGGCTTTCATACTGATTAATAATTTTTTTCACAAATTTTGTTTCCGATAATATTTATGGCCACAAGCATGTACACCGCGACGAGTCCTCTTTTTCGAAGATATTTTCAACCGTTATAAAAATGTGAAAAAAAATAAAAATAATCGTTCACAAATTTATTTTCTGTTCTTCATGACTGCTTTGATTTACTTTAATTTGACATAGAAAAATCAGACTGACTAGCGTATTTTAACCATCGAAAAAAAATCGCGGAAATCAGCTATTTTTCGACCCGACCCTTCCTGTACAAAAATAAGGAATATCGGCATATCGGTGTAATTAATCAGATAGACAATAAGAATGGCGAATCAACCGTAATTTTTCTGAAAATTTGGGACTAACAGTGCCACACGTTCAGAGTGGATGATACTGATGTTTCTGATATAGCTTCCATCCAAATATTGCAAAAATTACCAAGTTCAGATCGGACCCTAAAAGGGATAAGAATATCTTAATCACTTTAAGTTACCTGCACTGGTCTATGAAAAATAAATTAGGGCTGATTGCTAATAAAAAAAAAACGGTACGACTGACTTCGTTGTAAACTATAATGACAACTATTTAATTAAATACTACCAAAAGTATTAGTAACAAGATGTTGATTGTGATTTGATCGTGATTATATTTAATAGAATAAGATAATGTTTGTTTTGTACGAAGCGGTTAACATTCCTTTGCGATGATTATGACAAGACTGAAGTTCTTATTTTTTAAAGTTCAATAATGTTTTTTAAAGTTCAAACACGTTTTGAAGGTAAAAAGTTTATTTCCATAAGTGAAATTTCAGTTATCCTGGAATGCTCAATAATCAATCAAGGAAATCAAGAGACCAACGAAAACATCAATAATTCAGCATTTGTTTTTTTATTTGATTTAGTAATTGGTTATACGTAATAAGCTATGTTAATGTTTTAACAAAAATAACGACATTCGATTAAAAATACTTTTTTTCAATTTAAACAGTCCCCTGGAAGATATTAGTCCCCTGTCACGAATTTAAAAAAAATCGTCCATGAGTTGCAAAATAAAGAGAAAACGTGACGGCTTTTTATACATATATGTTTAATTTATCACTGCCTTCCGGTATACATACTTTGTTTTTTTATTTTCAAGAAAAAACATGCATGGAACAACTTTGTATGTGCGACTTTTCATTTGGTAGAGAAACACCCAAATACACTTTCAAAATACATTAAAAACATTTTTTATGCATTCATGTATCCCGAAAAAACTTTAAACGCGTTTTTCTCGAATAAACGTTTTTCGACGGCTCGTTAATCAAATCTTCGAAACTACTGAACCGATCCTTATGAAATTTTGACCACATATTTTTTACAACTATAGCTATAGCGCATATCAAGGACTTTTTTAAACTTTGATATTTACTATTTTTTCTGTCAAAAACGGTGAAAAAATCACGTTTTTTGTTTCGAAAAATTTGATAATAATAATTTTTTTTAAATGTATTTCAAACGTGTATTTTTTTTAGTGTAACCACTTTTATATCAATATCTATAATACAAACCTATAAAAATAATTCATGAAAATAGCCTTTTTAGCGTCTAAAGTGAGGACCCTTAATTACACTAGAAACTAAATTTTCCATTTTTTTTTCATACGTGAATGACCTCCAAAAAATCAGGAACATTTTGTACCCTTTCTTCATGATGCTCTTCTCACCACATCTGAGAGTAAAATGTCTCGCAAAAACGCATGAGAAGCTACTGCAAATTGAAAGGATTACGAAGCAATAGTGCATCCAATTTTTACCATCATGGTAATGTTTCTTTACGAGTACCAGACATCCATAATTCCTTGTGGAGACGAATCGACCACATTCATTGATGTTGCAACTTTTCGAAAACGATTTTGAACGGTTTTGAATTTTCTTTTCCCGAAACCGATGTAATGGAAGTTTCGGACACTTCGGAGTCGAATCTACTGGACATACCTACTTCTGGAAAAATAAATTTCTAACCCTCCAACATTCGTCACGGAAATGCTCGACTCGCCTTGAAAGAAGGCTGTTCAGACATACATTTTGTGGACGGAGATCAGCAAGGCTGGAATCGTTGATTGGATTGATATCACTGTGCGTGCTTTCTGGGCTGTAGAAATCGATCTCTTTCACCGTCCCATTGTCCATGGAAGGCGATGGGTGAGATCTTTGGATTGAGAATCCATCAGCGCTGGTGGATTCCGTAAATCCGCACTGTGCGGCAACGTGTTGTAAACTTTCGTTGCTGGAATGTCCAGTTTCGTTGTGTATCACCATGGCGACAATGGCGATCGTGAGGTTCACGCGAAGCATGTAATTCAGCATGAATCCCAGTATCACCATTATGTTCAGTACTTGCCGGCATGACAAGCGATCTGTAAAAAAAACATAGACACACCCAACATCCACGATCAATCATGAGTCTGCTTCTTGATGCGATGTATAATCTATTTTTATGGCGAGCGTTTGCGATGCATCATTCAGCGTTGGTCCGTTATCCTGGCATGATTCCATCAGAGCAACATGTACTGATAAATCTTTGTATAGAAGAGCATGCGAGAGCTTCGAAGAAGTTTGATTCTTGGATTCGTCGCGATTCGAAGATAGAGTACTTTTTGGGCATTTTGAGGAGGCTACTGTGAAGATGTGAAAAAATCGATAGTCGCTCGAGGCAACTCTAATTGAAGAGGAAGGTCCAACATATGGTGCAGGAATCGCAGATGAAAGGTAAACTTAAGGGGTCTTCTCACTTTAAACCCTAAAAAAGGCAATTTTCATTATTTTTTTATAGGTTTATGTTATAGATATTGATATGAAAGTTGTTACCCTTAATAAATACACTTTCGAAATACATTAAATATTTTTTAAAAGTATTTATGTAACCTAAACAAACTTCAAACGCGTTTTTCTCGAAACAACGTTTTTCGACGGGTTGTTGATAAAATCTTCGAAACTACTGAACCGATCCTCATGAAATGTTAACTACATATTCTTTACAACTGGAGTTATAGCGCATATCAAGGAATTTTTAAAATTTTGGTATTCACAATTTTTTTTGCCAAAAACGGTGCAAAAACACGTTTCTTTTGTTTTTTTTCCGAAAAGTGTCCGATATTTTTTTATTTTTGCATATATCGAAAATCGTATGATATGCGGGATGGCCATTAACATACTAAATTTCAAACCGTTTGAATTTTTTTGTTTCGGATGATCCATCTCCGAGATTTCATCAACAGCGCGGACCTACAATTTTTTTGACTACCTTTTTCGTCTATAAATAGTGACTTAAATGAACAATTTTTTTTTAAATTTATTGTGAAAGTGTATTTATTAAGTGTAACAACTTTTATATCAATATCTATAATACAAACCCATCAAAAAAATTAATGAAAATGGCATTTTTACCGTCTAAAGTGAGAATACCCCTTAATACAACGATGGAACTGCTGTTGAAACGTTAAATGCGTTTTTTTCGAAACTATGTTGTTCAAAACGGTGTACACGATTTCTCGACATCTTATGAACGGATTGACTCGAAATTTGGTACACTTATTCAATGTAAAAGTAGTTTAGTCTTGACTGACGTTTTTCTACTCAACATTTTTTTCATCAGATATTAACGATTTCAGTAGCGGTGTGCAGGATTTCTCGACATCTAATGAACGGATTGACTTGAGGGGCTGTACCAGCGTGAACGCTAAAAATTTGGGTGATTTTCGGGATTTTTTTGAAAGAAAAGTACTCAATTAAATATTTCGGAAAATTAAGAATATATTTGGCTATATTTGAACTATATTATATAATTTTTTCATTGAAAAATATTGAGATCCAAGCGACTTATGCGCTGCCTTCGGAGGTGCCAAAAAAAAAGTTCCTCCACTGCTGACATGATTCCGGCCGATTGAGTAGCTGAAACCGAAAGAGGAAAAAATGTCGTTAAACTGGAAGGTATTTCCTGCACAATGACGAAGGATTTTCGAAAAATATCAAAATCTAACAAAATGGCGTAGTTATGAAAAAGTCTGTTTTCTTGCCTATAAGATGATCGTTTTTTTCAATGCCAAATCGTCAATTTTCGTCCAACCAAAAATATCCTACGTCATTGTAAAGTAAATATATTGAAGAGTACTCAGTTCAAATTTCAAGTCAATCGGATAATTGCTCTTTGGGTTACAATGTCAGCAAATTTGAAAATTCTTATTTCATATTCTTGAATGCATCAAAATCTTGAAAGTATAAAAATCTCATCTTATATTCTTGAAAGTATAAGCTGTCGAAAAAGACAAAAAAAAATAAATTTTTCGAAAGTGTCACACTGGTATAGCCCCTTAAAATTTCCTACGCTTGTTCAGTGTTCCAGTAGTTTAGTCTTGGCCGACGTTTTTCTTCTGAACATTTTTTCATTAGCTATTAACTATTTCAATAGCTATTTTCCCTCAGCTATTGTCATTTTTCCTCGAAAAATCGAAAAACGAATTCAAATTTGTTGTTTATGTTTGACACACGCTAACAAGAACAAGCTCGGCCAAGTCTTATCCAATATTATCTATTTTGAGAAAAACTTCGTTTTTCTTTGTTTCTGATCAACCGAGTGGCCAAAATCAAGTACACCGTTCAGCCCCTCACGTCAGAAGGTCCTTCACGAGATTGTTTATAACTTCTCTAATTATTAATACATTTTTATGAAATTTAGTACACAAGTTTGTTAATGTACATACAAATAAATGGCTAAACAAAGTTTCAATCTTCTTACGTATACCTTCAAAATGAATTGGTACAAAAATTTTTATTTAAGAGTCCAGAAATCTTCTATTAGTTCACAGACGCCCTCGGTAGATGGCGCCTTCCCGTCACCGATTCTCAACTTTCGAAAACGCAATTCAAATGAACCGCTTTGTGGCACGCAAGGCGAACGTCGTGCCGATGATTCCGAGAATTTCTTCGTTCATCAACAAACTCGCTAAAAGTTCATTAAAAATGGCGCCTCGCCGGAGTCTTTTCCTCGTGAATGCACGGACAAACGGTGCACGTGTGTGAAGAATTATCGAAAGAATGCATATAGAGTTCGGTGATTAATATAATTGTGAGAATGCTGTATACTCGGATATTTTTAGTTCATCTCTGAGGCTCTGAGGCTCACGTGTGTATATGCAAATACGTCTACGCACACACCGCGTACTCAGTATGCACATGTGCATGTACACGTACACACACGCAGAGCGTGCAAAGATGCGTCGAATCTCGTCGATCGTTGCGGTGCTCGTAACCTTGCACTTCGTTGTTTCGTAAGGCCAACATTGTGAAGCTCGTTACGCTTATCCGATAGCGAGCCAAAGATTAATCGTCGCTCGACGCGGATCAGCTCGGGGCGCCGGAAAATTGCTCGCGTCGGATCTTCTCGGAGCTCGTGTGCGGCGCAAAAAATGTAACTCTGCTGGTTTGATGTGGGAAAGGCGATGGTAACGCTTCGCCCACGCAATCCCGGCAGCCGACACGCGCTATTTATGCACGACAAAAGCCGCCGTCTCAATGAAACGCACCAAGACTCTTCAAGTTGTGTTTTCCATCTTCTGGAGCTTGTGAAACGAGGCATAACTCTAATCAACCATTGATATCGCCCTCGTTGCAGTTTCTAAGGCGTGACGCACACTCAACTGCGCGAGACGCGAAAAACAATTAGCCGGCACATAAAACGTCACGGGGAACGAGCGAAAATAAGGAGAGAACTTTCCGACGGATTTTGTGATGAAACTACTTGGTTTTGCTTTTGATCTAGTTCTTTTTGTGGGGAAGACGGATGATGGGAAAATTTTCACGGGCGAGAATTGGCAGCGAAGCTGCAACGAAATTCGGGACCTTTAAGGGCAGATATACACCGAGGAGCCGGAAAAAAGGTCATTTTTGTGATTTTTTTTCAAGGAAAACTATTTGAAATTTCAGATTGGGGTTTTAATTATCTAAAAGTGTATACATTCAAAAATATGTTTAATTTTCTTTATTTAAAAATATCAAAAATATACAAGGATATTGGATGATCCTTGGAGCGTCGTAAAGAAATCTGCGTATACGGTACCCACTGGCGTTTCTTCAAAAATCATCTGCAAAAAAAACCAAAAAGATTATTAAATTAGATACTATAATCTAGTACTTGTCGTAGCCGATTTTGAAAATATCGATTTATGACAAAATGGCGGACGTTTGAACATTAATAGTGATTTTTGGGCAAAAAATTAGTTATTATTTTGCCTATAAAACAAAAACTAAGTAACGGAAAAAAAATCCTATGACAAGTACTAGATAATGGTGTATAGAATAACCACAAAAAACCTCAAGGCAATCGGTTCATTGGTTTTCGAGAAATTTTGGGTACCGGTTTGAAAAACGTGGTTTTTGAGAAAAACGCGTTTGAAAATTTGGGAATGAATAAATCATGAAATTTGTCAACTTACATGGAATCATCGATACCAGGCCCATAGTGGAGGTCTTCTACGGTCGACGGAATGTTCATAGCTTCTAAATCCTCGACCTCGACCATCTAGGTATATATCGCTCCTTAAGGGATAACCTACTAGTACTTTAAGGGGTACTCTACTAGGACTCGTCACAATACTGCTCATCTGGATAATTTCCCCAGGCGAGAATTCGCAGCGAAGCTGCAACGAAATTCGGGACCTTTAAGGGCAGATACACACCTAGGAGCCGAAAAAGGTCTTTCTTGTGATTTTTTCCAAGGAAAACTATTTTAAATTTCAGATTAGGGTTTTAATTATCTAAAAGTATATACATTCAAAAATATGTTTAATTTTCTTTATTTAAAAATATCAAAAATATACGAGGATATTGGATGATCCTTGGAGCGTCGTAAAGAAATCTGCGTATACGGTACCCACTGGCGTTTCTTCAAAAATCATCTGCAAAAAAAACCAAAAAGATTATTAAATTAGATACTATAATCTAGTACTTGTCATAGCCGATTTTGAAAATATCGATTTATGACAAAATGGCGGACGTTTGAACATAAATAGTGATTTTTGGGCCAAAAATTAGTTATTATTTTGCCTATAAAACAAAAACTAAGTAACGGAAAAAAAATCCTATGACAAGTACTAGATAATGGTGTATAGAACAACCACAAAAAACCTCAAGGCAATCGGTTAATTGGTTTTCGAGAAATTTTGGGTACCGATTTGAAAAACGTGGTTTTGAGAAAAACGCGTTTGAAAATTTGGGAATGAATAAATCATGAAATTTGTCAACTTACATGGAATCATCGATACCAGGCCCATAGTGTAGGTCATCTACGGTCGACGGAATGTTCATAGCTTCTAAATCGATTTTTTCGACCATCTAGGTGTATATCTCCCCTTAAGTGTCTTTCCTCATCATCGAGATCGTGTTGCACACCTAATCTATGCAATCTGCGGGCAGCTCGGGCCTCTTTTGAGTGTTCTTGTGCTTTGATGTCCGCTTTCGTTACACGCGAATCATCTCATACTGTTCCACTAAAATAGTTGTAACTTCGTCAATTTTTCGAATTTCAGGGTCCGGTTGGTCTTAAAATATTCATGAAAGTTCACACTACAACAATATGCAAAAATATATGCAATAATATTTTTTGAAGTTCCCAGAGAGAGATACCCTTCTCATGGGGTGACACGCCTCTCTTCGAGGGATCGGTTTTCCCCTTGAAAATGTTTTTCCGCAGATAAAAAAAAAATCGTGTCTAATAGTTTTCAATGCTTTATCACATAAATGAGTCTCAACAAAATCGAAGGTGGACGCTTAAGTGATGTTCCTTGTAAGTAGTTTTGTATATTACCCAAGATGAATGTTATTGTTTGTTGTTGTCACGTGGGTTATTGCAGCAGATTGTAATTATTATCATGCAAAAGTACGTCTGTTCGAGCTCATAAATCATTCAATTCGGCGGAATATTCTCTTCACTCGTTCCCTCGAAACGGCCTTGTCGTTTTCGTGGTGCGGGCCGTGAACATGCAAATTTGCATTTGAAATTAGCTACCAGGTGATTTTTCAAGCGGGAGGTGAACAAAACAGCGAGAGGCGCGACGCGACGCGTGTGCAGCCTCAAGGATGCAATGCAAAACATACGCGCGCTTAAATCGATGTTACGTGCATTGCGATAAAATAGTGGCCGGAAATCGAATGGATTGGTCGTCGTGAAAGCAACACGCGAAAGGAAATAAGAACGGTCATCATTGCCGTTATTCCCGCTTGCTCGTGATATTCAATTAGATCGCGGTCCGATCGGCTCAATTACGAATTAATCAATGGTGCGCGTATCGCAGCGATGGGAATCCATCGCAGTCGTTTCCGCACTCTACGATCCATACAGTGTTTAAGGGGTGACACCACTGTAGAATTTTCAATTTTTTTTTCTTTCTAAACTGGCTAACGAGATGCTTTGAACCATCTAGAAAAAGGGGAAAAAAGTTTTGTACCCGTGAAACAAAGGTCCGCAGGCCCGTGTGGGTCTGCGGTGGCAGTGGTTGGCCCGTGTGCGAGACGTCGATCGTTTTTCTCGGAACACAATTTTTCAAAACGGCAGACAGCATAACTCCAACAATTTTCATTCTTTTCTTGTGAAATGATTGTTCTTTTTTTTCGCGCGAGGCATGCGCGAGGCAGACGCGAGGCAGGCGCGAGGCAGGCACGAGGCAGGCGCGAGGCATGTTGAATTTGAGAATGTTGAATGAGAATGACTCCAGCGTCTCTATTTTGTATAATTTTTTCAATATACATTTTTTTTGTTCACTTGAAGACATGACTAATAACATCCTTGAATATTATTATCCTCTTACTTGTCCTTCCACCCGTAAAAAATCGCGAAAAATCACTTACTTTCAGACGTTTACAGTGGTATAAGCCCTTAATACCAAGTTAGATATTCTTTATCAACAAAGCCCGAACTGTATAGTTTTACGAAATTATTGACTCATCGGAATGACGTTCACAAAATGTCTCAAGTGTCCGCGCGACCGCGAGGTCGCTCGTCTCTGTGTCGAAATTATATATCACGGAGTTGCGTCGTCGTTTTTTTTTTTTCTCGGTTGAAGAAGGTTTCCGTTTTCCCTCGTCATTTCATATTTTTATCGTTATCATTGGTTTATTCAAATTTGTTTATATAATACCAACGACAATCTGTTTACGGACTCGTCACGACCGTATGCGATCTAAAGTAGGGTTCAGGAAAAGACGCTTAATCATTACTTGCGACTGACTTTCGGGCTACCCGATAGCCTAGCGACTAAAGCAGATTATAGAGTAGGAGGAAACGTTCGGTAAAATGGATACAAAAAAAATCCCGAGCTCGATATCAGGGTGAAAATATATCACTCGTTTTTTAGAAAAATTGAGTTCTCCGGTTGCCCGATTTGTTAAGGGGTTATGCCTACTTGGAAAAAAAAATCACTTTTTCAAAACCAACATATTTTGACAATCCATGATATAAGTGTTTTCTGAAAATTTGAAGGAGTTCGGATCGAAATTTACAGATTTATAGGCTGTTATGCTGACGCCCGTTGGAACGCTCGGAGCGTCGTTCGAAACTTTCAAGGCTTTTTCCTCAAAAGTACGTTTTCAAAATCGGTGAGCACAATTTGAAAAAAAAATTCTTCGATTTTTTTTTTTATTTTGAGGAATTTTTCCAAATGTAAGAATTCGAACGTTTAAATCAATTATAATTAAATGTTTTCCCACAACAAAATTACAGTGTATTCTTCAGATGATACTTTTTCAGACACCTCATTTTTATAGAAATTTATCATCACGATTTTCCCAACAAAAAATCCCAATAATGAGCTGTTTTTGACTGTTACAACTAGTTATAACCCGTTAAATGAATCTTAGTTCTTTTTGCAATGTACTTTTTTTAAATAATAGCCTTATTAATACTAGTCACATATAGGAGTTTTACTGATATCCAATTGCTACAATTAAGATATTCATAAATGCATATTTCGCGTATATCTTCTGCAAATAAATATGAAGATTATGTGCAAGGGTATTTTGGACCAGTTATATTTACGCAGTGTTGGCTATCAACAGATTTGGCGCTTTGAGGACTGCCCTCAACATTTTTTACACCGAATCGTTGATTTTTGGCTCAAGGTGGTTGTCGAAATTATCGGTGTGTAAATATGCTCACATTTATCTAAAGATAATTTTGAAGATATATAGTCTATATATATATATATATATATATATATATATATATATATATATATACACGTGCATTTATACACGCAACCGAATTATTTTTACTCGGGAATCAAGAGCCAAGAGCACGGTTTTATTTGCGCATTTAAAATTACCGATCTTTTACGGTGAACCGTGTTTTTTTTTCGCATGCCTACAAGCCATATGCGCTCGGCATACAAGGGAGGACCAGGTTACCGCCGATTTTGCCGCTGCAAGTGCAGACTGTCAAACTTGAGTGAGAATGTAGGTCACGAACGAAGCAAACGGACGTTTGATTTTACATACATATATTCGTACCATGCCCAAGCGGAGCGCTCGCACGTATGAGAGTGTATCCGGACATGCTTCTTCTTTGAATCATAACGCAATGTCGAGTACACGCCAAAGTCACACTTCTCGTTGCAATTATGACTGTCGCAGCATTCGTATATCGGGAGGATTTTATTCCCTTGAAAGAATTTCATCTTGACGAGAAAACAAAATAATTGCGTGCTCCAGTGACGTTTCCCGTATTTAATTCGCGAGAGGTACGAATTTTTCCAATTGTGAGGGAAAGTCGGCTTAAGGCCGGAGCCTGAATTAGAAGGTCCGGAAAATCGATTTTTTTTTAATTGCTTAAATCGATAGATAAATTTTCCAAGAATATATTTAAGAGTTACGGAGGCCAATTGTAAATATTTTAGAAGATACAAGGCCAAAAGCAGAGAAGTGATTGATATTTTATATTGATATTTCCTTCTATTGAAAACTTTGAAACGCGTTTTCTCCAGTTTTCTTTTTTACGATTTTTCCAAATTGGCGGGCGTGATGGCAAGAAAACTCAACGACCTATTGAATCGAACCAAAGTTTATTTTCTTCAGTACGAAAATCTCTTCTAAGTGAATTAAAAAGTCGTTGAAAAAGTCTTTTTGCATCATTTTTGATCGCACGTTAAAGTGTTTTTTAAACACATTTTTTTTTTTCGAATTTGAGAAAAGTTATAATTTCACGATTTTTTCAGCTTTTTCTTAATTCACCTAGAAGAAAAGTATATGACAATTGAAAATTTAACTGGTTTATTCGGTTCAGTCCAGAATTACGAGCTGCATCTTTCCCGCCGATTGGGGACTGCGGTGGCAAGACCCACATGGAATATGCTGATAAATCTGCAGTCAATAATTTCATGTCGAACAATTTTTATTATACCTTTCAAATATACATGAAAAGATACCGCAACGTTTGCTGAACTCACTTGTTTTTTTTCCTTTTAAAAAAAGTCCCGAAAAAACGCTTTTTTTGCACCTTATAATTCAGGCTCCCGCCTTAAGGGGTTAGGTTACCGTGAAAATGAGAAATACTCGTCCGTCGCTTCAGGCAACTCAAATTGACGGAGAAGGTCTAACATATGGTGCAGAAATCGCAGAATAAAGGTAACTTATCATTACAACAATAAAATGGTTTTTTCTCGAAACTATGTTTTTCAAAACGGTGTACACGATTTCTCAACATATAACTAATAGATTGACTTGAAATTTGGTACACTTAATCAATGTAATAATAGTTTGGTCCTGACCGAAGTTTTTCTTCTTCATATTTTTTTATTAGTCATTATCAATAATGATGTCATTTTTCCTCGGAAAATCGGGGAAAAATTGTTGTTTTTTGACGATCGGAACACGATAACGAAAAAAAGCTCGGTCAAGTCTTAACCAATATTGTCTACTTTAAGAAAAAAAGCTCGTTTTTTTGTATTAAATACACCGGGTGGCTAAAATCAAGTACACCGTTGAAACCCGCACGTGCACAGGTCCACGAGATTGTTTATCACTTCTTCAATAATGAACATTTATAAATAAAATTTGGTACACAACTTTGTTAATGTACATGCAGACAAATGTCCAAACGACTTTCAAATCATCTTACTTATTCGTTCAACATGCATTTTTTCGAATAATCCTGATTTTCGGGTCGTCACAGTAGCCTAATAAGATCTTCTTAAGATGTAACGACAATGAAGAAATTATTGTTGATCACAATGATATACGAAAATGCTTGAAGTGTGAAATTAAAAATATATCCATATAATTTTTTTAAACTACATGAACATGTAATTGGGTTGTTGAAAAAAAAAACAGTTTCATTTTTAATTTTTTTTTATGAAGCATTTATTGCATTAGATCCCAAAAAAGAGAAAAAAATTGATTTTGTATAAGCCTGTAAATAGTTATTAATAATTGAAAAGTCCAAAAAATTAAAAAAATTTATATGATCGTGAAACGCTACGTGATTGGTGCAAGCGTTCGTGACGTCAAGGGGTTAAGCGGACGCCACGCCCATGCTGTAGACTACTGCAAACTGTGTGATTAACCTCTCAAGCGTTCGGAAATTTTTCGATAAATTTCAATACTATTTCGTGTTTCGTAAAGTTTAAAAGCAGTGATGTGTGAAAAGGCATTTGTAAAAGCAAACGCAAATAATTTGCCACAGATAAATATGCTCATGGTGTTGCAATTTCTAAAAGACGACGATCGTTTCAATGCTCCGGAGATGCGTCGTGCTAAAGCTTCCTTGTAAGTAAAAATCTTGCCTTTGCATAAATAAAATCGCAGTTAAGAAGATAATTTGCTGCAAAGTGATACTGGTTGTATTAATGTTTTTTTTATTTCATTATTTGAAGGGCCGGTCGTGAGAGCTACGGAGATGCAGCAATAGGTTATGTTCAATTGAAACGTATAGGAGACATCTGCATCGTGAAATGTCGAGTATGTCCTGAACATAAAGTTCGAAGCAAGACATATTCTGCAACATTAATTGTTAATGAAAAAACAGAAAAGATTACAGACGTTTGTTGTCAGGATTGCGCAGCGTCAACAGGTAATTATTCATAAATAATGAACACGTATAATGAACTTTGACGGAAATGATTTTTCCCATTAATAGCATAATGTGAAATTTGTTTTACATTGCAGGAGGTTGTAAACATGCATTAGCATTTCTCACGTGGGTACATCGAAGAAGTGAAGATCCCGCACCTACAGAAATCGCATGCTATTGGAAGAAATCACGTTTGTCAGGAGTTGGTTCAGCTGTCAAGTACGTCGAAGTAAAAGATCTGCAGAAATCAACAAGATCAGAGCCGCAACAAACATTAACTCTGGATAATAGTACGTTTTTACACGACCTCCTACAAATTGCAGAAAGAAAACAAATAGACTGTCAGGTTTCTCGACTTAGTGTAGACTTGGCGAGTCTACGAACAAATAAGTTATCGTTGTACCAACTTCTCTTAAAGTTTCATTTAAGTGGAGGTTCAAACCCAGGAGACTTTTTGATTTTCGCCAGTTCTGAGATGACTCAAGCTTTGTGTATTGAAGCTGAACGATTAACGAGAAACCAGAGTGATTGCCCACTGTGGCATGAACTTAGATATGGAAGAATTACAGCTTCGAAACTACATGAAGCAGCTCATTGTAAAACTGACATCGGCTCGTTCGTTAAACAGGTTACAGGGGCAAGTAAAGTTCACGAAACAACTGCAATGTTGCGAGGCAAAGAACTGGAAAATCTTGTGCTAATGGAGGTTGAACGTATACAAGATGTACGAATTAGGCAAGCAGGGCTATATTTATTGCCACATCATCCAGTTCTTGGTGCATCACCTGATGGTTTGGCGGAGGAATATATAATTGAAACAAAATGTCCTTCAAATGAAAGAGCATTCGACAGATTCTTGTCGAAAGATAATGTAATCAATTCGAAGTGCGCAGCTCAAATGCAATTACAAATGTTAGCTACAGGGCAGAAAAAAGGACTATTTTGTGTAGCTGATCCGACATTCGAAAGTACAAAAAAAGTACACATGCAATGGCTTGAATACGACTCTGAATCAGTGCAGGATTTAATGAAAAAGGCTATATTGTTTTGGGAAAAAAATATATTTCCACTCTTACTATCGTCTGAACAAAAAACCACTGTCAATGTATAAAGTAAGTAATTAGTGGCAAAATACACAATATTAAAAAAAATTAAATCCACAGTCATTTGTATTTTTACATTATCATTTTCCATAATTTCACATGTCATTTGCCATCCACTCTATTCAACGATTTTTTAATTATAGGTGAATGCAAATTAACCAATGCTGCCGCAATAACGATGATGTCATCAGTGTAAGATAACATACTGTGGCTGATAACGGCATGTGGTTTTAAGAAATCAAATTCTCGCAACCTTCCAATGACACGTTCTATGTGAATACGCAAGCTAGCAATACGCTTGGTTTCCATGACTTCCGATTTCGTTGGTTTAATTGAAGAAGATACGCTCGGCGGTTTTATTAATGTGCGATATTTTTCATTTAACAAAGATTGTACATTTTTAAAGCCTCGGTCTGCCATCACGCCACATTTCGTTGGTAGCCGATCTAGTGTATTACTTTTCTCAAATAGTAATACATCTGATATTCTTCCTCCAAATCCAGTAGAAATGAAATTAATAAATCCGTCAGGCCCACAAGATATCAAATATTTCAGAGTATTGCACTTCTTATACTCAGACCATGTCAAGGCTTGATTCACTGGATCGCTCGGTTTTTCGATTTGTATTTCAAGCGCATCAACAATCGATTGAACGTGACTGTACGAACTTCGAAAAGCAATCGCCAAATTTTTTGTAACGACTTCTGGATTAGGAAAGAAGATCAAAGTTTGATGAAAATGTCTGAGAATCGGAACTGTCTTATTGAAAATTATGCTTGCATTACTAGGACTCATACAAAATTGTTCAGCGAGTCTTTCGAACGTATCTTGTCTTCTGATCTTCATTAAGCATAATTTAATGTTTTGCGTACTAATGTTACTTTTCATACTCAAAAGATTTATTAACTCGTTCCACTCATTAGGAATTCCGAGATATGCTTTCATGTTGGTACTTATAAAATAGTCTGTTACTTTTAGTATATCTTGAACAGTTTTTGTTGGGCTATTAGAAGCGTTGGAGCTCGTTCGATTAGTAGGGGTATAATAATCATTAGAACTAACAATGCCAATCGACGAAATTGATGTACTTATGGATTCAGATACGTTTGGACGGCACTGCTCCAGAGTGAAATGTTTTTTCGGAGACATTATTATCTTAAAAACTGTTGGCAATTTGATAGGTGAAGTACACTTGTCGACGGTGCATATTTGCATTTTGCACATACTACTCACACTCCGGTAATGGGGACGAATATGAGTTTGCACAGCAGCATTATGCTGCGTTATAGAAGTCTGCGTTCCAACATCTTTTTGTTAGCCTTAAATTTTTTGTTAGCCTTAACGGTACATTATAAATGATTAATAGGTGGAATCGTATCTAAACAATAATAATTCAACAATTTCACTTCTTTTTAGGGCATAAAATATGTTTGCTTACCTCAAAATGATCTTCACAGCAAAAAAAGTTTGATTTGCTGCCTTTGAGGTTATCCCGTCTCACCGCGTTGAACCATTTTTTACGAATATTCACATCTCGTGGCACTGTTAGAAAAACTTTGTTCGGTGTATTTTTCGTTGTGTTTTTGCACAAAGGTACGAAACACGCCCTATACGTCTTAATCGTTGCCATTTTCAATAAAAATCTGTATTTGCAATAATATCGTATAGCGCCTTTAACCTCGTGACGTCACAGACCGTTCGGGTAACTTCGGGCGTGATCGGAGCGTCGTCGGCTATGACTTTATAATTTAATTTTCTAAACTGCATATCTTCGTAAATATTAACTTAAAAAAAAAAAGAACATCACTTCTCAATAGAACATGGATATAAACTTTCCAAAAAAAAAATTACGTTCAACAACCCAATTCAATGTACTCCGAGAGTGCGATATCTTTTTTCCGTGGATGAAAATCGAGAAAATTTATGAGCACTAAAAACGTCCCAAATTGGAACTCCCACTACGAATCAACCAGCTCATAGCACTGGCAAGAATTAAGGGGGGAGATACCGTTAGGCGAGAAAAAAATGGCTGATTTTCATTTTTTTTCAAAGGAAAGATTTCTTTACCATTTTTAAGAATTAGGGTATGTTTCGTTACTATTTTTGGCTGTTGAATGGTATTTTTTTCATTTATTGATCTTCAAAAATGGCGCAAGTATGGCAAGGTCTTCTAATTTGGAATTTAAAAACTGGCGTGACGTATAGTTAAAAAACTAATCGACCGATTTTAATGAAATTTGGTATAAATTTGTCTAACCTTATTGTCTAAAACATGAACCTAAATGTTTTCGAAAATAAAAAAACAGCATTTTTCTATTACAATATGTAGCCATTTTTTTCAGAAAATTCAACCTTTCTGTTTCAAAGCGTACCGTTTCATCGATTTTCAACATTTCTCACTTTTTCTTGGTTCATATCCTGCGTATGAGTGTTAACAAAAGAAAAATCTTCCTTCGTTTTTATTCGCATTAATCCCGCCGACGCTGCGTGTCACGCCGTTTGACAACATCCGCCGCAACCCGTTTAGAAGCCTGTGCCATACCTCCGCAATTTTTAAAGATTAATAATAAATAAATAAATACCATGTAACAGCCAAAAGTAGTTACAAAACGTACGCTAAGTCTCGAAACTGGTGATGAAATCTTTCCTTTAAAAAAAAATCAGAAATTTTTTCTCGCGTCTTAGATAATATTATTTTTCAAGCGACATCATATGGGGCAATATAGAACGAAAATGTACACGACCCTATATATCTCTCTCGCCTCATTTCCAATGCCGTCTGTTCTCTGCAAACATACTGTCCATGACAATCGGTGCGTTTTCCGGCTCTCAACCTAGACACGGTGCGGCCGCATAAATTAACACAAGTGTTGAGCTCAAAGCGATCTCCATTGAGACAAGTAGGTCGTTGAACGTGGAGCATAGCGCATCTATATACGGAGAAGCTCGGAAAAGCGAATATAACCCTCTGTCCAATGGATTACCAACATTCTTTTCTCGAGGCATACCAGGAGACGTTTTTATAGCTCTCTTCCTTCCTCCTCTCCTGTCGTTCTTCTCCCGCTCTCCAACAAACTCGTTGGAACAGACATATTTCGGTAAAGGCTTACACCACTGTAGAATTTTCAAAACATTATTTTTTTCTTAATTCGCTTAACGGAAGATATACACCTAGATGGTCGAGGTCGAGGATTTAGAAGCTATGAACATTCCGTCGACCGTAGAAGACCTACACTATGGGCCTGGTATCGATGATTCCATGTAAGTTGACAAATTTCATGATTTATTCATTCCCAAATTTTCAAACGCGTTTTTCTCGAAACCACGTTTTTCAAATCGGTACCCAAAATTTTTCGAAAACCAATGAACCGATTGCCTTGAGGTTTTTTGTGGTTATTCTATACACCATTATCTAGTACTTGTCGTAGGATTTTTTTTTCCGTTACTTAGTTTTTGTTTTATAGGCAAAATAATAACTAATTTTTGGCCCAAAAATCACTATTTATGTTCAAACGTCCGCCATTTTGTCATAAATCGATATTTTCAAAATCGGCTGTGACAAGTACTAGATTATAGTATCTAATTTAATAATCTTTTTAGTTTTTTTTTCAGATGATTTTTTCAAGAAACGCCAGTGGGTACCGTATACGCAGATTTTTTTACGACGCTCCAAGGATCATACAATATCCTTGTATATTTTTGATATTTTTAAATGAAGAAAATTAAACATATTTTTGAATGTATATACTTTTAGATAATTAAAACCCCAATCCGAAATTTCAAATAGTTTTCCTTGAAAAAATTCGCAAAAATGACCTTTTTTCCGGCTCCTAGGTGTATATCTCCCCTTAAGGCGGGAGCCTGAATTGAAAGCTCCAAAAAGCGTTTTTTCGGGAATTTTTTTTATGAGAAAAAAACAAGTGAGCACTTTAGAGAGATGTTCATACTGCAGAAAATAAACTTTGGTTTGATTCAATAGGTCGTTTAGTTTTTTTTGCTATCACGCCCGCCAATTTGGAAAAATCGTGAAAATTAAAACTGGAGAAAACACGATTTAAAGTTTTCAATAGGAGAAAATATCAATATAAAAAATCAGTCGCTTCTCTGCTTTTGGCCTTGTATCTTCGAAAATATTTACAATTGGCCTCTGGAACTTTGTAAATATATTCTTGGATGGTTTATCTATCGATTTAAGCAATTAAAAACAAAACCATTTTCCGGACCTTCTAATTCAGGCTCCCGCCTTAACAGATGGTTTGAACCATCTAGAATAAGGGGGGGAAAGTTTGGGACCTCCGAAAGAAAGGTTCGCAGGCCCGTGTGGGTCTGCGGAAGCAGTGGCTGGCCCGTCTGCGAGACGGCGACCGTTTTTTTCGGAACACAATTTTTCAAAACGGCACGTAACTTAACTCCAACAATTTTCATTCTTTTCACTCCACATTGCGAGCACATCTTAGAAAATAACATTCCGAAGAGATATACGTACGAGATTTTCCATAAGTTAATTATAACATTAGTTATTAACAAATGATTGTCCTTTTTTTCTGTCGAAAGTTGAGTTTTTACGTTAAGGGGTCTTCTCACTTTAGACGCTGAAAAAAGCTAGTTTCATGAATTTCTTGATAGGTTTAAATTAAAGATATTGATATAAAAGTTGTTACGCCGAATAATTACACTGTCGAAATACAGTTAAAAAAAATTAATTATTCAAGTCACTATTTATAAACAAAAATGGTGGTTAAAAAATATCCTAAAAAAATTGCAGGTCTGCGCTGCACCCGAAACAAAAAAATCAAACAGTTTTAGATTTAGTATATTAATGGCTGTAGCGCATATCATCCGATTGTTCATATAGGTAAACATAACAAAATGGCGGTCATTTAAAAAAAAAAAACGTGTTTTTTTGCACCGTTTTCGAGAGAAAAAAAACGTAAATGTCAAAATCTAAAAAAATTTCGAAGATTTTATCATCAAGCCGTCAAAAAACGTTGTTTCGAGAAAAACGCGTTTAAAGTTTGTTTGGGTTACATAAATACATACATTTATTTATTTATTTATTCCGAAAGTGTGTTTATTAAGTGTAACAACTTTTATATCAACATCTATAATATAAACTTATCAAAAAAATTCATAAAAATAGCCTTTTTAGCGTCTAAAGTGAGAAGACCCCTTAAAAACTTGCCAATTACATAAAAATTCATATTTTGAAAATCTCCTACGTATTTTTTTTAGCTATACTAATATAAATTGATCTAAATATAATAAATATAAATTGATCTAATTTTTTTCCACATTTTAATCACTTTTAAATGTGGAAAATTTCAAAGTGTCACTATTTTGTATAATTTTTAAATATAATTTTTTTTTTGTTTACTTTAAGATATGACTAATAACATCCTTGAATATTATCATCCTCTTACTTGTCCTTCCACCCAAAAAAGATCCCCTAAGAAATACTTAATTTTAGACGTGCACAATGGTGTAAGCCCTTAATTGCCGAATCGCCTTGATGACTCGGGAGACTCATAGAATAATTGGAGTAAACGATGGTCCGCTCGTCACCCCGACCTCCATATTCGATTTCATAAGGGCCCTCGCGGCGCAACGAGAATTTTTAATTCTCCAAGCTTCCGTGCTCGATCTCCCTCGGGTCCGAATTAGACTACACTCGTGTCCCGGAGAATGTGAACATTTCCGACACGTCTCAATTTTCACTTTCCTCCGTCCTCCCCTCGGCCGGTGTGCATCGCCGATTATAAATACACTTCAATCCAAGCGCCGCTTAAGAACGTTACGGATTCCCCCGTTTGAGCGATCACTTGTTTTCGATGGATATTTCTCGATCATACGCGACGTCGCGGCGCCAATTTCGCAATTAAACAATCAAACTCACCTGCCAGAAGTTTGAAAGACGCCATAGTCACCGCGTCTACCACTCGACGCTGTTTGCGAAGAGCCGAAACAAACACACACACGACACTACCGAATTACAAACTCCAAGAATTATCACGTAAAACAAAAACGCCAAATACTCGAATTTTACGTGCCACGAGTTGAATTTCAAAATATACGGAAATGGAAAAATGCAAAACGTGGCTCGTGTTGGACGACGCTTGAACTCGGCGGTGATTACAAAATACAATATTTCGTGGTAATAAACTTTATGGTGGTAATTTCAACGCAAATTTTATCGTAATAAACTCCAAAAATGGCTTTTTGGATTTTCTGGAGCAAAGACGTTGAAGGCACCTCCGACAAACGACGTTTTTATTTTATTTTTCAATTTTTGTTTATTTGTTTGGGTGTTTTAATTATGGAGAGACGTCCAAAGTTGGCGACACGACGAGGAAACGAATAATGAAAAAGTTGCGTAAAAATATTTTCCCCGTGTTGTAAGAACGGAACGATCACATGGACCAAATGTATATTCTGACAGCGCCGCACGTGCCAAGTTTTGCGCAATTTCGCGACGAGCCAACACGAGCCAATCTGCTTGCGTCCCGCACGCCGGTTGTCTTCAAACTGAACGTACCAGCCTCTCGAGCCACAGAGGCAGCCCTAGAAATTGACGTCATATACTCACTTACTAATACACATTTGTCCATACGTACACGTGTATACGCTAGAAACTCTACTCTGTACGACTCTGTATCCTCGTACGAAACCGGAGTAACCGTACGACTCCCTCTTTCTTACTCGAGGAACATCTTCACCCTCCACTCAATTTTCAGTGGGTAATAAATCAAGTTTTTCTCACGCGAAAAGAATATTTGGATACTTTCTCACGGAAGAAAAGAATGCCTGTTTGGGTTGGGTTATATCCCTTATGACAGTGCCCACAAGGGTCCGAATGAATTTTATAGTTTGGTGTTTCCGATTACGAATAAATATTGGTTCAATGCAGCCATTTGATTCGCAGGGTACGATATCCGGGGTGCCAAGTTTTCAGCGTTGATTTTTCATATTTGAACCAAAATAATAAAAATTTCAAGAATAAATAATTTGCCGTTTCAGCTTCCTTACGGGGAGATATACACCTAGGAGCCGGAAAAAAGGTCAATTTTGTGAATGTTTTCGAGGAAAACTATTTGAAGTTTCGGATTGGGGTTTTAAGGCGTTACCCCCACTTGTAGCGCAAAAAAGGCCTTTTTCATGAATTTTTTTAAAGAAAACTACAAAACTTTTTTAATCGATCAATATACCATCTTAAAGAACACATCTTGAAGAACTTTCAGTAATTTTTTTATTGAAAAATATTACATTGTTTAGTGGCAAATGGCCGTCAATGAAATAATGTTTTTATATACACGGTTTGCGGTGACCAATATTGCGGCGAAGTGGATCATCTGAAGAAAAAAATGCGAATGGATTTAGTCAAATATAAGTATAAACTAGTCTTTAATCGAAGGATTTTAAAAAATATTCATTTTTCGCAAAATGGCGGACAGTCAAAGTTAATGGTTCGATTTTAACGGAAAAACGGCCGTTTTTTGGCTATAAAACGGCCATTTTTTTCGAAACAAAATAGGAACGATTAAAGACTACATTTTTATGGATTAAATAAGCCTGCAAAATTTCAAGAAGATCGGTTCATTAGTGTTCGAGTAATCTTGGTCACCGACTTCAGAAATGCCATTTTGAGAAAAACGCGTTTAAAGTTTCTCTTTCAACGCTCTTTCAACGCGGATTCTTCTCTTTCAACGCTCATATCTCAGTCAATTTTGTTCGGATCGACTTGAAATTTTCAGGACAAATTCTCAGATACTGATACTTCAAAAAAATGCAATAAAAAAATGGATTTTCTCAAAATCGCAAGTGGGGGTAACCCCTTAATTATCTAAAAGTATATACATTCAAAAATATGTTTAATTTTCTTGATTTAAAAATATCAAAAATATACAAGGATATTGTATGATCCTTGGAGGGTCGTAAAAAAATCTCCGTATTCGGTACCCACTGGCGTTTCTTCAAAAATCATCTGAAAAAAAAACCAAAATGATTATCAAATTAGATACTATAATCTAGTACTTGTCATAGCCGATTTTGAAAATATCGATTTATGACAAAATGGCGGACGTTTGAACATAAATAGTGATTTTGGGGCCGAAAATTAGTTATTATTTTGCCTATAAAACAAAAACTAAGTAACGGAAAAAAAATCCTATGACAGGTACTAGATAATGGTGTATAGAATAACCACAAAAAACCTCAAGGCAATCGGTTCATTGGTTTTCGAGAAATTTTGGGTACCGATTTGATAAACGTGGTTTTGAGAAAAATGCGTTTGAAAAGTGGGAATGAATAAATCATGAAATTTGTCAACTTACATGGAATCATCGATACCAGGCCCATAGTGTAGGTCCTCTACGGTCGACGGAATGTTCATAGCTTCTAAATCCTCGACCTCGACCATCTAGGTGTATATCTCCCCTTAAGGGGTCTTCTCACTTTAGACGCTGAAAAAGGCTATTTTCATGATTTTTTTCGTTAGGTTTATATTATAAATATTGATATAGAAGTTTTTACACTTAAGGGGGGATTGTCTTTTTTTCGCAAAATTTACCGCTTTTTGGGAATTTTTTTGTGAAGAAAGTATACAACGGAAAACTTGTGAAACTTGGCATATAGTTTTATTGATCTGTTTACTACATACAAAAAATTTTTTAAACAATTCCATCAAAAAATCCGCCTCCCACCCCCCTCGACGCGCGATGGTCCTTTTTTGATGGTGTGCACGATTACAGCCTTCACGTTCATCCTGCAACAAAAACCCGAAAAGCATTTTACTTTAGACACATATAGCTATCGTTCGATGAAGGGAAAAAAAATTGACGATTTGGTGACGTTTCGAACTTGAAGTATCGATTTTTCGAAAAAAATTGATCGATTTTTTGTTATAAATAAAAAACTATTAAACGTATTGCTTTTTTGCTTCATCAAACGATAAAAGGATGTCAGCTGAGCATTCTGTCCAAATTTGAAGGCAATCGGTTGAATAGTTTTTGAGAAATCGTGCACACCATCAAAAAAGGACCATCGCGCGTCGAGGGGGGTGGGAGGCGGATTTTTTGATGAAATTGTTTAAAAATTTTTTTGTATGTAGTAAACAGATCAATAAAACTATATGCCAAGTTTCACAAGTTTTCCGTTGTATACTTTCTTCACAAAAAAATTCCCAAAAAGCGGTAAATTTTGCGAAAAAAAAAGACAATCCCCCCTTAATAAATACACTTTCGAAATACATTTTAAAAAAATGATTTATTTAATTCACTATTTATAGACGAAAATGGTAGTTAAAAAAATGTCCTACAAAATTTGTAGGTCTGCGCTGTTGATGAAATCTCGGAGATGGATCATCCGAAACAAAAAAATCAAACGGTTTTAGATTCAGTATGTTAATAGCTATAGCGCAAATCATACGATTTTTTATATATGCAAAAGTAACAAAATGAAGGGCATAAAAAAAAATAATAAAACGTGTTTTTTCACCGTTTTTGGCAAAAAAAAGCAAATATCAAAATTGAAAAAAAATCCATGATATGGGCTATAGCTATAGTGGTAAAGAATTTGTGGTTAAAATTTCATAAGGATGAGTTCAGTAGTTTCGAAAATTTTATCAACAAGCCGCCGACACACGTTGTTTCGAGAAAAACTCGTTTAAAGTTTGTTTGGGTTACATAAGTACATAAAAAAAATTTGATTTAGTTCGAAAGTGTATTTATTCAGTGTAACAACTTTTATATCAATATCTATAATATAAACAAAAAAAATCTATATCTAAAATGTAATGTCTATATCTATAATTGATCATATCAATATCTATAATATAATTTTTTAATCATGAAAATAGCCTTTTTTAGCGTCTAAAGTGAGAAGACTTTTTTTTTAAAGAAATTAAAAGCGCTTTTAGCGGTAATTGGAAATACGCTAAAATTTAAGGATTGTTGTTGGCTCATGGGTACAATATCTTTATTTTATCCCAAATAATGGAAATTGACCGGGCGAGCTTGAAAAAGTATTTCTTTGTTTGGGTTTGTTTAGTGGTATCATATGAATACCACTAAACGTAGTATTTATATGATTTTCATCATAAATTCCGAGATTATAATGCTTTATTTGTTTGGGTTTCAGTTTGTTTAGTGGGATCATATAAATACCACTAAACGTAGTACTTACATGATTTTCAACATAAATTCCGAGATTATGATGCTTTATTTATTTATGATCGCTGTTTATTTATAACAATTAAATGGTTGCATATAATTACTACACCAAATTACTAAACGATATATTTTACATTAACTTTGAGCCTTACAAGTCCGAAAAGAGATGAACCGCATACTTTTAATCCCTCTTCGGACTCCTAGCGATTAAAAGTACTACTTTACTCTCTGTCTAGTCGCACCTATAAGCGAGGAAAACATGGTAGTGGTATTTGAAATACATTTTTGGCTTCCGAGACTACGACAGGAGACAGGATTTTCGCGGCCGGCGATATTTACAAATGCACATTATTCTTTTATCTTGTGCTCGCTCCTGTCAAAGTCGTGTCGTATTCTCGCGAAAAATTTCGTTCAAGTGTCGAAAAAAAAAAAAATTGAAGGATCCTCATCAGAAGGTTTCGCAGACGAGGAAGAAATGTTAAGGAATTTTGACGAAGAGGCGAAAATAATAGTCCAATCAGAAACAATTGCAAAAAAGTCTTCTTATCGATACCTCCTCGTTTACAGCACATATAACATATGGCGAGAAGAAAATGAAAGATCTCTGTCCAGTTCTGAAGAGAATAATTTAATTATTTATTTTCAACAACTGAACGTTGATTTGATGTTTATGTTAGTAATGTTGATTTTATTTCATCTTAATGTTTTCAATGCCCGCCCCCTTTCGCTCGCCTCCCTGCGAGAACGACAGCTTCATTGCATTTCACGAGATGACAGCTGACAGCACCAATGACAGCATTAACTGCCCGGAATTACATACATTGATTAGGCCCGTACTTTCGGCTACGGGATCGAGAAAAATAGTATACAACCCACGGCCCAAATGTTGGATGCCCTGGCATGTTCGATATGAAGGCCGAGTCGTAATATACTATTAACGCAATATAAGAGAAATATTAACTTTTACCACTCAACATATTTTGTTTATTTTGAGCTGATAGCTCTAAATTCACCGTCTAATTTTGGCGGCCCGGATATCGTACTCTTGCCGATTAACAAATAAGGGGTTTGATTGGGAAAAATGCAATTGCATATGCCTTTTTCGGTGTGTTTTCTCGAGTTTTTCATTAACGGATTTTGTCTAGATGTAACAGTCGAAAACAACTCATTTTTTGGGTTTTTTTTACGAATATCGTGATGATAAGTTTCCATAAAAATTGGGTATTTGAAAAAAGTATCATTCGAAGAGCAATCTATAATTTTTTTTTGTGTAAACAGAGTGAATTTTTATCGATTTACAGCTGATGTCTAAATGCATATAAGTGTAAAATGTATACATATATACATACACACACACACACACACACACACACACACACACACACACACGTATGTAAGGATGTATATAAAAAGTTCATTATAAAAAAAATCAGAGAATTTTCGTTAGTATATTATTTTTTCCTATGATCAATCAAAGGAATTTCCGAAATACTGAATTAAAAAAAAATACCGCGTTTTCAAAGTTAGAGTCTCGATTTTCGCGAAAGATTGGCATTTTCCGTTCATCAAATCGAAAGTATATATCGGAAAAAAAATCCTTCGCTCGAATACTATATTTTTACATTTATAAAAAGTCTTTGAAATTTCAGAAAGATGGATGCAGTAGTTTATTTTTATTTTTAATTTAATTTTAATTTAATTAATAAAATACAATTTGAATTTAATGTAATTTTAAAGAAAAAAGCGTTCAGAGTTTCAAACATACCATCCTATAAATCTGTCAATTTTGATCCGACACCTTGAAATTTTCAGGAAACATTTATAAGATGATATACTGCCAAAATATAATGATTTTGAAAAAAGTTATTTTTCGACTTTTACGACTAGGCAACCCCTTATGAAATGAGCATGGTAGAAAAGATTCTTATTTTTTTTTTCGTTTAGCTATTTTAGAAAAGTGAAGTAAGAACACTTTTTTACCCTCCGTATGTTGGTGGTATCGAAAATTCGAGAGGTTTTCTCGTGATGGTTAAAAATTCGTTGAAACTTTCTAAGATTCATCGCTCTCTGCAATGTGCTCCAAAAACTACATTGAGAATGATAGAATCCTCATTGGGGTGTATAGACATATTTGGAGAGGAGAAATCAAGAATCGGAATTTTTTTAGTAAAATGAAAAAAATAAACCCAAACAACGGATTTTTTCCCACACCGGCAGCAAAGTTAATCGAGGGCATGAATCTTGAGATTTTTAATGCGATTGTCTCTTATTATTTTTTTTTATTCGATAGAAGAAATTGCTTTTCGTTTCATTCTCCCTAAAAAAAAGTGCTTCCTCTCGCTACCCGAAGAAAACATACAGGGAGGCTTGAGGATATCCTCCTAACAATTAAAGTGAATGTAACTGCGATAACCCTAATTGCGAACCGTCCGCTTTGATTACGATGTTCGTCACGCTTCACCTTATGCACATACGATCACAGTATAATCTTGCTCAATAAATTTCGCGCGTATATGTACGAATGTCGTATAATCTCAGAAATGGAAACTCACATATGTGCAAAGATGTGTAATCTTGGCACGCGAAAAAAAATTTCATTAAATCGCTGCGTTCTCACCAATAAGAATACGAAAAAGTGTCTCATGTACGCGTCAAGTCGGTTTATCGTCATGGAGGCTCGAAGAAAAATCTATCACAGCCTTGGAAACCTGATTCGTTCGTGTACTTTACTTTTCTTCGTATAAGCCTTTTCAATCGGATATAAAGGGTATTCCGTTGATGACAACGTTTAAGGGGCGAGAGAACTTCAGGCATTTTTCTTGCTGATTTTCATTATTTCTTTTTAAAGGAACGATTTTTTTACCATTTTTCAGACTCACGGTATGTCTTTTTACTACTTTTGCCTGTTACATGGTATTTTTTTTATAAATTAAAAAAATGGCGGATTTATGACATGGTCTTCCAAACTGCGTACTCAAAATTGGCGTTGCGTATAAAAAACTAATCCACCGATTCTGATGAAAGTTGGTATGAATCTTTCTAACCTATGACGCTAATTTTTTTTAAGCTTGACACATGATGCTATTTTTTTTAAGTATTCTTTTTGTTGCAAAATGGAGCCATTTTTTTCGGAAAAATCAATGTTTTTGTTTCACAGCGTATCATTTCATCGATGTTCAGGATTTCTCACTTTTTTTTGGTTCATATTCTGCGTATGAGTGTTAAGGCGTTACCCCCACTTGTAGCGCTAAAAAAGGCCTTTTTCATGATTTTTTTTAAAGAAAACTACAAAACTTTTTTAATCGATCAATATACCACTTAAAGAACACATCTTGAAGAACTTTCAGTAATTTTTTTATTGAAAAATATTACATCGTTTAGTGGCAAATGGCCGTCAATGAAATAATGTTTTTATATACACGGTTTGCGGTGACCAACATTGCGGCGAAGTGGATCATCTGGAAAAAAAATGCGGATGGATTTAGTCAAATATAAGTATAAACTAGTCTTTAATCGAAGGATTTTAAAAAATATTCATTTTTCACAAAATGGCGGACAGTCAAAGTTAATGGTTCGATTTTAACGAAAAAAAACGGCCGTTTTTTGGCTATAAAACGGCCATTTTTTTCGGAAAAAAAATCGAACGATTGAAGACTACATTTTTATGTATTAAATAAGCCTGCAAAATTTCAAGAAGATCGGTTCATTAGTGTTCGAGTAATCTTGGTCACCGACTTCAGAAATGCCATTTTGAGAAAAACGCGTTTAAAGTTTCTCTTTCAACGCTCCTTCAACGCGGATTCTTCTCTTTCGACGCTCATATCTCAGTCAATTTTGTTCGGATCGACTTGAAATTTTCAGGACATATTCTCAGATACTTATACTTCAAAAAAATGCAATAAAAAAAATCGATTTTTTTCGAAATCGCAAGCGGGGCTAACCCCTTAATAGAAAAAGGTAATTCTTTGGATAAGTGATTTTTCCGAAAAATCAGCGTAAAATTATAATTTTTTGCTATTTTCTCATTTATTGGGTTATAAATGATGATATTCAGTCGGGGGAAGCGGAAATTCAATCCCCCCCCCCCTTCAACAAAAAGTTAAAGGGTTTTAAAGCTCGCAGAAACACGTGACAAAATAGGGCATTTTTGAACATTTCGAAGCCTATATTGGGCCTGTTCGGGTTTTTAGAAAGACCAAATTTTAAAATTAATTTAATTTAATTATTTAATTATTTTTTTCGAAATTTCGAAATTTCTTACGATTTTTTCCGAGCCAAAAATCGTTAAAATAATCGTAATTATTTAAGCTTCCCCCGACTGAACATCATCATTTATAACCCAATAAATAAGAAAATAGCAAAAACAATTTTAGGCTCATTTATCGGAAAAGTGACTTATCTAAAGAATTACCAAAAAAATACCACGTGACAGCCAAAAGTAGTGATAAAACAAACCCCAAGTCTCAAAAATAATGACGAAATCTTTCCGCTAAAAAACAAATCATGCATCAGCAAATGTTTCCTCGCCCAACGATATCTCCCCCCTCGAACGATTCGACCACCTTGAATTAAATATCAAGTTTATGCAATTGGAATTACGCAGGTTAGGAGCACAGCATACTTTAGAAGGATTTTATTGACAAAACTTTATTTACAAATTTGGATTCGACATAGTTTATCCATCTTTACAAAATATCGTAAATAGATCTTACGCGTATCGAAATTAAATCTATATATATATATGTCTCTGCCTCCTCGTCGGTCTTCGATAATCGCTTAAACCTCACGTGAGCAATTGAGAATTATTTCGTACATATATACGCAGTGATTTCTTCCGTGTAATCAGAGCGTTATATCCAGTCGGGATAATACACAAGCAAATTTACAGAGTGTATGATTTATATAGCTCGTAAAAGTACACAAGGCTTCGTGGCTCTCGCAATTGGTGTATTCTCAAAAAATCAAGTCCGACTACGACACTGTACGCGAACGTAATCGCAGGAAAATCGCAAAATCTCCAAACGCAGTCCACGATAGAAAATCATGCATTCGTGCCTATGCCTATCAAAATTTTATGCAAATGCAGGAACAATTTCATTGAATTAATTCCGTAATTGAAGAATTACGTGAATAAAATTGTTCCTGCCTGACTGTGACATTTTTTTTTAATGCGTGATTTTCATGTTTTGGGAAAGGAGGTAAAGTATGCACCAGAGTGCGATGTGTGTCCTATGCCATGCGCCATTTGTGGAAAGAATCACGCGAGCGCAGGACAATGTTGTTCGGTTCGGTTTGCATGGTGCCTCGTATGGTTACGAGATAAACTTCGATGAAAGTCGGAGGCCACAATGACGGCATTTGAAAAAATGTACGACTCGAGTATTTTTCAATTCTGGGAATTTCGGCGTCGAACAATAATTATCGGGAAATTATCTTAGCAACGAAGCTGAATTGATGCTCCCTGTATCGCAGTGTTTTTCTGGATTTTTTAGAATAGTGATGAGATGATCATATTTTTTTTCAGAATTTTCTCGTCTCTTGTGTTTGGAAATTGACAAGACTTGGAAAATTCTTGGGAGATCGTGGTCGGAAAACTTTTTTTTTCTTTTTAAGAAGGAATAAAATTTGATGTTTATTTATGATTTTTTTAAAGGAAAGATTTCTTTATAATTTTTGACGATTCTTCTGATTTTGCGCAATGGGTAAAACTTTGGGTAGAAATTTGTGGTCGAATTGTTGGACCCGTAGCCCAAATGTCTCAATTATTTTTTTGGAAACCAGGTACACATTTAGAAAAAATATACTCCGTTAATATATATATATATATATATATATATATATATATATATATATATATATATATATATATATATATATATATACTTAGGGTATATTTTATCATTACTTTTGGCTGTCACGTGCTTTTTTTATTAATCTTTAAAAATTGTGAAGGTATGGCACGGTCTTTTAAGGTGCATTTTTTAAACTGGCGTATAGCTAAAAAAAACTAGTCGACGTATTTTTTTACAATTTGAATAAATCTTCTCCACCGCATTATCTGAAACATGACCTCAAATGTTTAAGAAAGTAAAAAAAGGATTTCTTTATTGCAAAATGTAGCCATTTTTTTGTAAAATTCAATCTTTTTATTTCAGAGCCCACCATTTCATCGATTTTCAATATTTCTCACTTTTTCTTGGTTCATATTCTGCGTATGAGTGTTAATAAAAGAAAAGTCTCCGGTGGTTTTTTTTCAGACTAATCCCGCCGACGCTACGTGTCACGCCGTCTGACAACATCCACCGCAACCATTTCTAAAGATTGATGACATTTTTTTAAATACCATGAAACAGCCAAAAGTACCAATAAAACATACACTAAGTCTCAAAATGGTAAACAAATTTTTCCATTAAAAAGTCACGTAAATCAGCGATTTTTTCCTCGCCTAAAGGTATCTCCCCCCTTAATAATGCATTTGACGATTCTTCTGATTTTACGCAATAGGTAAAACTTTGGGCTGATATTTATGGACGAATTGTTAGACTCATAGTTTAAATATCTCAATTATTTTCATGCAAACCAGGTACACACTTTTTAAAAATATACTCCATTAATATATATATATATATATATATATATATATATATATATATATATATATATATATATATATATATATATATATATATATATATACATTGATCAGGCGAACATTCATCAATCGATGATGTTGAGTTTGCTGTTGGTTTTCCGCAATTGAGCTCGCCAGGGTATAATCGGTGCTTGGTCTTTGTCGTCGTCGTTGTTTTCGTCCCTTGTCGTCGGGCACTTTTTCTCCTCGTTCTCGGTCCTCTCGAGGTCGATGGGTTTCAGCCTCGAGGCGGCTGCCGGAGAGGCGTCTCTCTTTACGATCGGCGAGATCTCGATTTTTACCGCCGTTGGAACGATAAGTACAGGTGGCGTGGGTGGCCCTGAATTTGGCCTGATTTTTTTTTTCCAATCAATTAGAGTTAAAATACATCGTCGAAAATGAATGAAAATCATTTTTATGCCGAAATGTGGGAAAATGTGTGCAAAAAATAATGTCTATGGTGCGATGAATTATTATTTTTATAATTATACGAATTTAAATATTATGATTTTGAGAAGTCTGGTGGTTTGGGGTTTACAATTTTAATGCTGGTTCATTTTTTTCTCTTGTTACTATTTTTAGTTGCGTTACTATCAGAAATTGGTAAAACGGGGCCGGGTTGAAATTGAGAACTTTGAATGATTAGAACGCTCAAAACTGAGGAAGAATTCTGCCCCGGAAGATCAAAACTCCGGAAGTATTTTGACCGACAGACCAAAACTCCGAAAATCTGAACACCATAAAAATAAATCGGCGTTGGCAGTTTTGAAAGTTTCAAAATTTTCAATAAAGCGACGAATTATTTCAAGACGTTTTTTTTAAATTAAGAAGGGATATTGTGTCAATTTTTAAATTTGTCTAGACAATGTCATGCGTTCTATATCATTTACAGTCAACTGTGTAGACTTTCGCTGGCATGATCTTGACGAAACTTGTAATTTCGGAACATTAAAATAAGGAATTTTAAACCGTCGTAGCATTCAAAGTTCGGAATTTCAACCCGGCCCCCATGTCAAGATCATGCCAGCGAAAGTCTACACAGTTGACTGTAAATTATGTAGAATGTATAAAATTGTCTAGACAAATTTCAAAATTGACGCAAAATCACTTCTTAAGGGTCGCTCTAGAGGTCGCTCTAGAGGCCGAAAAAATAGGCTTTTTGGGGATTTTTTTTTTCAGAAAAATTACAATATAAATTGAGATTACAGAAAAGGGTGTTTATCATGCATATCAGTGACTGTATACAATCATTTCTTTGACGCGATTTATTTCAAAATGGCGGCTGTGCAGTGTTTATCTCAAAACTGCATTTTTTAAGTAGGCCGAAAACATAACGCAGACAATTTTCAACCGATTCACTTGAAATGTTGAATATATCTTGAAAAATACATTGTCTATGGAAGTACGTAGGATTTTTTTTCTTATATTGCATAGTTCATTTGTTATTAACAATTATCTGACGATTTTTTAGGCAAATTTTTCACTTTCCAAAAATTTGCCTAAAAAATCGTCAGTCGTTAATAAAAAAAGAAAAATACATTGTCTATGGAAATACGGAGGATTTTTTTCTTATATTGCATAGTTCATTTGTTATTAACAATTATCTGACGACTTTTTAAGCAAATTTTTCACTTTCCAAAAATTTGCCTCAAAAATCGTCAGATAATTGTTAATAAAAAAAGAAAAATACATTGTCTATGGAAGTACGTAGGATTTTTTACATTGCATAGTTCATTTGTTATTAACAATTATCTGACGAAATTTTTCACTTTCTAAAAATTTGCCTGAAAAATCGTCAGACAATTGTTAATAACAAATGAACTATGCAATATAAAAAAAAATCCTACGTAGTTTCATAGACCATGTATTCTTCAAGATATATTCAACATTTCAAGTGAATCGGTTGAAAATTGTCTGAGTTATGTTTCCCGCCAACTTAAAAAATGCAGTTTTGAGATAAACGGTGCGCAGCCACCATTTTGAAATTAATCGCTTCAAAAAAATTATTGTATACCGTCACTGATATGTATGATCAACACCCTTTTTGTAATCTCGATTTATTTTTCAGTTTTTCTGAGAAAAAAAATCCGAAAAAGCCTATTTTTTCGGCCACTAGTGGCCTAAGGCCTTAATTTAAAAAAATCCCGAAATAATTCGTCGATTTATTGAAAATTTGGAAACTTTGGATTTTTGGAGTTTTGATCTTTCGTGTAAAATTCTTTCGGAGTTTTGGGCGTTCTGATCATTCAAAGTTGGGAATTTCAACGCGGCCCTATCTGGAACGGTCGGTGATGTTTAAAAAAAGAATTATTCGAAAGAATAAATAAAATTGTTATCTTTTCAATGCATTGAATTACGAAAGACGGCGTACGATGAATGACAGGTCAATTGGAAAGTTGATTTATGTAGGCTCGACATGAGAATAACAACAATATCTTTCAGATGTGCTTACTTCTTTTCTTCATAGTCTTTCTTCGCCAGCAGTTGTCGTTTCCACGGTGGGATTGCTTTTTGTCGCTTCTCCTCATTTTCCCGGGCCATCTGTTCCTCCAATTCCTTCTTGGCACGTTCGGCAGCTTTGCGCGCGAGCATCTGTCTCTTCCAGATCGGTATTAAATTTCCGGAGCTGTCCTTCTCAGGAATCTACGAAAACGTGTTGCCGGAGAATTCTTTACAATGACGAATTTTCAAATCGGCCGTAGAATACGTAGAAAAAAAAAAACGTGAAATGATAACTTTTTCGTTCTTTACCGTGAGACTCACCTGGTCGACGAATTTCGACACGCTGAAAGCCTTGCTTATCTCCGTTATCATATTTTGCTCCTGCGTCTTCTCGGATTTCGCTCTCTCGACTTTGAGCTTTTTGATACCCGGTATGTCCTTCGTTTTCTTCAGTTCGGCTATCAGGTCCGTTTTTTGTACGAAAAAAGGCTCGGAAACTGCGAGAAAGCAAAAAGAGGAAAACCGTAACGTTCTCTTCCATGGAATTTATTTTTTTTTAATTAAGAAGTTACGTCACGGTAACGGGTATAAAATCATGTGCGAATTCAACAATTTTTTGTTCGTATCAAAGAGTGATTCGCTCATAAAATTAATTACACATCTATTTAGTATGGATATCAAGCTGTTAGAAAAAAAATATATTTTTTTTCGATGTGCAAAATGGCCGACTACTAATATTTTATTTTGTTATCTTTTTTTAGACGCTTTTTAGACGTTTTTTTTAGACGCGTGACATTTGGCATCCACAATTTGTTATCTAAAGCAAAAAACAAAAATTCTCGTCAATCTACATTAGAATACCTAGAGAAGTACATAGGGAATTTAAAAAATATTGTTTTATTCAAAAGTTGTAGGTATTTGAACTTAAAAAAATGAATTTTCAGTGAAAAATTTCGTTATAACTGCTCATAAACTGCTCATAAAATGAAAAGTTTTCGATTAATCAGAAATTTCGTACGTACTTCTCTGCGAAATGCAATTAGGAACATGACTTTTAAATTTGAAGTAAATTGAGTGAAAATTGTTGAAGTTATTTGTCACGCCAATTGGAAAAAAGCTGTTTCGAGAAGTTTTGAGTAGTCGGCCATTTTGTACATCGAAAAAAAATATATAAATATATCTTCTAAAAGCTTGATATTTATACTAAATAGATGTGTAATTTATTTTATGAGTAAATCACTTTTTCATACGAAAAAAATTGTTAAATTCGCACATGATCTTATACGCGTTACTGTGGCTCAACCCCTTAAAAGCTTGTGATAATTTTGTTCCGGAATTTTTGTGGAATTATGTTTCCAAAGATAATTCTGGCGGTATTGCGATATCTGTGGCCCTAATTCTGCCCACGCAGTCTTCACATTTGACCCAAAATGAGACTTTTTTCACGAGTGGTACAATTCGAAAATCGACCCTTAAGGGGGTGAAAGGAGGTTTTTAAGTTTATATGAGCCAACATATTTTTTGGTCAGATTTGCTTAAAACTTGGATCGCTTGGTGTATTTATGCCAACCCGAACAAACACATTTAAGAGGTTAAAAGTACTACTTGACTGTCTACACGCACCGAACAGCGAGGAAAACATATAGTGCTATATATAAAAGAAATTTGGTAAGTTTCAAGTAAATCTGGTCGAAAAAAAAAGTTTTCTCATCCAAACGTGAACACTCCCGTTAAACCCCCTTAAAGGTTAAATTTTGGAAATTGCTGAAATACATGTTCAATTATTTGTATTTTAGTGTATATATGCCAAGTTTCAAGTAAATATGTCAGAAAAATATGTTGTCTCATGCAAACTTTAACCCCTCCGTTTAACCCTCTTAAGGGTCGAATTTTAGGAAACGCTGAAATACGTGTTCGATTATTTGTATTGTAGAGTATATACGCCAAGTTTCAAGCCAATCTGACAAAAAAAAGTATTTTGTGTCATGCAAACTTTAAAACCCCTGTTTGACCCCCTTAAGGGTCGAATTTCGATTTTGACCACTCGTAAAAAAAGTGTTATTTCGGGTCAAATATGGAGGCTGGGTGGTCAGAATTAGGGGCCGCAGATATCGTAATGTCCCCATAGTTCCATTAGAATCTAGAAACTAGGAACATATCTTGAAGTATCTGTGTATGTACGGAGATTTTGTCTGGAATTGAAAGCTTGCGATAATTTTTCTAGGAGTCTTCGGCTGTTTTACCTACCCCAGAAGATAAATTTGCTTTGGCGGGAATTTTTTTGTTCCAGAGTTTAGTTTCGCAAAAGTCCGTGAAAGAGTTCATCAAATGTTACAAAATTGTGAATTTTCGGAGTCGAAAAAATCCGTAAACCCTTTAACTTGTTCAAATTCTGAGGTACCGGACTACATTTTTTTAAATATAAAGAGAGCATCATGGTGATTGGTTTGTATGGAATGTGGGTAAAATTACTTAAGGGGTCTTCTCACTTTAGGCGCTAAAAAAAGGCCATGTTCATGCATTTTTTTATAGGTTTATATTATAGATATTGATATAAAAGTTATTACACTTAATAAATACACTTTCGGAGTAGATTAAATTTTTTAAAATGTATTTATGTAGCCCAAGCGAACTTTAAACGCGTTTTTCTCGAAACAACGTTTTTCGACAGCTTTATCATTAAATCTTCGAATCTACTGAACCGATCCTCATGAATTTTTAACCACATATTCTTTACAACTACAGCTATAGCGCATATCAAGGATTAAAAAATTTTGATATTTACCTTTTTTGCCAAAAACGGTGAAAAACACGCTATTTTTTGTTTTTTCGGAAAACGTCCGCCATTTTATTGTTTTTGCATATATCAAAAATCGTATGATATGCGCTATAGCCATACTTAATCTTATTAACATACTGAATCTAAACCGTTTGATTTTTTTGTTACGGATGATCCATCTCCGAGATTTCATCAACAGCGCAGACCTACAATTTTCTTAGGACATTTTTTTAACTGCCATTTCCGTCTATAAATAGTGACTTGAATAAAATTTTTTTTTAATGTATTTCGAAAGTGTATTTATCAAGTGTAGCAACTTTTATATCAATACCTATGTTATTAACCTAGCAAAAAAATCATGAAAATAGCCTTTTTAGCGTCTAAAGTTTTCCGATTTTCTTGATTTTTTTTTTCAAGGAAAGATTTCTTCAGCATTCTTTAGACTCAGGATATGTTTCATCACTACTTTTGGCTGTTACATGGTATTTTTTTTTATTATCGATCTTTAAAAATGACAGATATACGACACGGTTTTCTAAACTGCATTTTCAAAACTAGCGTGACGTATAGCTAAAAAACCAATTGACCGATTCTAATGAAATTTGGTATAAATCCTTCTAACCTTATTGTCTGAAACATGATTCAAAATGTTTTAAAAAATAAAATAAAGTTATCGTTTTATAGCAAAATGAAGCTATTTATTTCGGAAAATTCGATCTTTTTGTTTGAAAGCGTACCATTTTATCGATTTTCAACATCTCTCATATTTTCTTGGTTCATATTCTGGGTATAAATGTCAATGAAATAAAAATCTCAATTGGTTTTTTTTCAGATTAATCCCGCCGACGCTACGTGTCACGCCGTCTGACAACATACGCCGCAACCCGTTTCGAAGACTTAAAGATTAAAGAAAATACCATGTACCAGCCAAAAGTAGTAATAAAACATACCCTAAGTCTAAAAAATGTTGAAGGAATATTTTTTTATTAAAACAAATTCATGTAAATTAGCAATTTCCCCTCTTAAGAAGTTTAAATTTGAAAAAAAAAATGAATACTTCCAAAGTAGCAGTGAACGCTGTAGTTTTCCCGAGCAGCGAAATGGGCAATAATTTCGTCTCGTAAATGGAGGACTACGGAGGGATGGTTTAGCAAGACATCCTGAAAACTGAGAACTGGCACAGTTCTTTTTTTCATCCTTTTATATCTCCCAGAAAGCTTCCTGCCCAAGGCATCCACTATTGGCAACACCACTAGCTCTTAGAGAAAACGTCATGTACGAAATAACATGATGTTGGTGATGATGAGAAAGCAACCTGCAACTTTCTAACTAACACGTCTTTTCCCAGATTTTTTAAGGCGGGATATACATTTAAACAGAGAAAAAGCAATATTGAGCGATTTTTTGAACTAAGAAATAATTATCCTACAATTATCAAACTTTAGGTATACTTTAATAGTATATTTAAGTATACAAAACAATTTTTTTTAATTAATTCATCATCAAAGTGACGGAGCTGTGGCAGAGTGTTACAGCAAGGTCGCCGCGGGAGTTGCGAATCGACGTGCAGTCTAGCTTCCCGTAGACTGATTTGCAAAAAAGTTCACACTTTTTTTTTTCAAAAACTGCAATATTAATCGAGATTACGAAAAAAGGTGTTTATCATCCATATCAGTGACTGTAAACAATAATTATTTTGAAGCGATTCATTTCAAAATGGCGGCTGTGCAGCGTTTATCTCGAAAACACGTTTTTAAAAATGGCTGACATTCTCCGGACCGCTGTAACTAACATATCGACCTGAAATTTGGAGAGCATACTCAGAAAATATGTCTTCACGGAATGACGGATCGTTTTTTCGATAGATACATTTTTGCATTTATTATTTATCTTTTTATGCGAAAAAAAAACGCGAAAATTCGATTTTTTTTTAAATTGCCGCCATTTTCCGAAATTTGTACTAAACGAAAAACCCATCCGTCATTCCATGACCAAAGGGTCACAGATTGATAATATGCTTTGAATTTGTGTTTCAGATCAACAAAGAGTGGGCAGTGATGTCAGCCGTTTACCTCCCGCGATTTGAGGACCTGTTTTCGCGGAGCTGCAACGGCCACCATTTTGTTTTTTTTTTGCAAAAAAAAAATTTTCAACGTTCTGTATATCATGAATAAAAGCAAGGAAAAAACCGCCCTCAAAAAGCTTTACTCGTTTCCTTTAAAAAAAATAAAATGTAAACACCTGAAATATGGCACTCCAAGGACAAAGTCTCCGTTAAGTTGGCCGGAAACATAACTCAGACAATTTTCAACCGATCCACTTGAAACATGAATATATCTTGAAAAATACATTGTCTATGGAAGTACGTAGGATTTTTTTATATTGCATAGTTCATTTGTTATTAACAATTATCTGACGATTTTTAGGCAAATTTTCCACTTTCCACTTTAGAAGTGCGCCATTTGGCCAAAAATGAACATATCAAAAAAATCCTACGTACTTCTATAGCAGTTATTATATATAATCGAAAAAAATTCATTAGCTCATTATAATTAAGAAATTAGATGAGCTGTTTGTCCGGCCGTGGACTCGAAAAAAACGGAGACGTCATCGCAAAAACGCTGCACAGCCGCCATTTTTCAATTAACCGCTTAAAAAAAAATATCGTTCACAGTCACTGATATGTATAATAAACACCCTTTTTTGTAATCTCGATTTATTTCGTAGTTTTCCTGAAAAAAAATCCCAAAAAGTCTATTTTTTCGGCCTCTAGAGTGGCCTAACCCCTTAACGCCAAATTACCGCTGACGACTACGACAAAATACCAATCTCGGCAATACCATTGGTCATGGAGACACTACGTGGCGGTGGTGCCGAAAAAGTTTTCGTAGCGTGCATCTTGATGTTCGTTCTCCTCAACTGTACACTGGTGAGATCTTGAATGCTGATGGTCGCAAGTGGTTGAGGTATTTTTTGTGTATCCGGCTCGTGGGGTGTCGTAGGGCTATTCGGGGTGTCTTTGGTTGTCGCGATCGGTGGCAACGGTGGTGGAGGAGGTCCCGGCACTGATGCCTTCGCCTCCTCGCACTTCCGCGCCTTCTCCTCGTTGTCCCCGTTCTTCCTGTTCTCCACTTCCGGTCTGCTCTGAATATCCAAATTATCAACGGACCTACGAACGAGCCAAACAAAAAGAAAACCAAAACGACGCCCCGCACGTATCGATATCACAAATTCTGCACACTCCCGTTAAACGCTCGCGAAAGACCTTCAGCGGGAACTGAAGTTGCACCGATGGCTACACTGACCTCGCTTTGGAGAGGCTGTTCTTGACGGAATTCTTGCAGATGCTCTTGAGATACTCCGATGGCTTTAGGAGGGTGTTCGAGTCGGCCGTGTTGTTGAATTTCGGCGGTATGAAGGGAAGAACCATGTGTTTGCTGACGAGGTGAGAGACCTGACTCGTCTTCGCGTCATCGGTATCCGGCGACGTACTGCCAGCTTGAACTTCCGGCTGATGTTCCAAGGATACGTCGGACTTGTTAGCCGCTGTTCCGCGACAAATAAAAGTAGCGACCGCGGTTTAGTTACAGTGCGCAGAGTCGTCCGGTACAGAGGAGAGGGCAGAAGAAGGATGAGGATGAGGATCGAGGGAATCTGCGGAATATCTATACACGTATACACCTATGAGATCGAGGAAAAGAGGGGAGCCAGACGAGAGATGCAGCAGCAACGCACTCGTTTAGAATAGATTGTACCTGCGCGTGTGTGTGTGTGTGTGTGTGTGTGTGTGTGTGTGTGTGTGTGTGTGTGTGTGTGTGTGTGTGTGTGTGTGTGTGTGTGTGTGTGTGTGTGTGTGTGTGTGTGTGTGTGTGTGTCTGTGAGTGTGTGTGTGAGTGTGTGTGTGTGCGTGTGTGTGTGTAGGTGTGTGTGTGTAGGTGTGTGTGTGTAGGTGTGTGTGTGTAGGTGTGTGTGTGTAGGTGTGTGTGTAGGTGTGTGTGTGTGTGTAGGTGTGTGTGTGTGTGTGTGTGTAGGTGTGTGTGTGTGTGTAGGTGTGTGTGTGTGGGGGGGGGGGGGGGGGGGTGCGTACTTGTACGCGTTAAATACAGGCGCGCGTATGCCTCCGCGAGCAAGTGAAATCTAGGTAAGTATATTATATGCCCGGTGAGCTCCATGGTCTAGTAATAACCGCATCCATAATTCCCTAACGGGCCAATTAAAAAGTCTCCGCGTGCAGCTAACGTGAACTCTCGCGAGCACCCCTAAACCAGGTACATTCTTCTGTCTGTGTTAATTAGTATGTCGTTCGATCAAGAAGCTGCCATCACTGAAGACGCTAAATCACACTGTAATGGTCTGTACTGGAACGGGGGCGATAATGGTTCGATGAAAATATACTTTCTGTGAGGTGCTCGGTAATCGATGTGCGGGTGTTTTTCTGTTGAAATAGCATCGGTGCGTGTTGAGGGATTTTTATGAGATTAGGCAAAAATTGCGTGGGTTCTTCCTCGGAATAGTTCCGCAAATACTTGATTGGATTTCTTTTTCCTTTTTTATGGTTGATGGATAAGTTAATTTTCTTAAGATTGTTGTAAGATGCTTGAACGGGAGACTCTTGAAGGAGAGAACTTTAACTGGGTCAACTTTATGAGTCTGCGTGAGCTTGAAATGAAATTGCCATTTTTATTACGTAGCATTATGGCGTAGAGGGTTAATGTTAATTGGCAACAATGATTATTTTTAATTCACAAAGTTGGAGAGTTATTGCGTTTTTCTCAAAATTGTGTTTTATGAAAAGGTGTAATTCGTAGCTCGAGATGTATGCGGCCCATCCACTTCCAATTAAGACAGAGCATCGTTTATAACATTTTCTATACTATGACCAGATTATGTCTTTATGTGCTTTTTCATTCGTTAATAATGAAGGAGTAAAAATTGTTTTTTCGGTCAAAAATCGAACTTGTTCTGAAGTTCTGCATGTCATTTTCGTAGTTTTCAAAATATGAACGAAGTATCCGGTTCTGCGGAAGTTTGATTATTATAGGGTAATTCTGGAGGTGTTGGCCTTAAGGGAGAGATGGCAAATATAAATATTTCATAGAACCGCTCACTAGATGTAACCTGTTGATGCTTAATTCACTTTGCGGCGTGCGCAGGTGTAAGTGTACGAACAAAAGTTTGGCACAACAAATTAAAAAGTCAGTAAAATCCTTTTTGATTATTTTATTTACTGCCAACATTTTTTTTAAAGCTTTTTTTTAAGGTTTTGTGATGTTTTTTTTGTACTAATAATGGTTATTTTTGTATTTTTTGAATAGTCCACGAACAGTGCTTTGTTATGACCTCAAGATTTCGCATATATTGTTTCTACTTGTTTGGATTTTAGATTTGGTCATCGATTCCGGAAGATGAGGTATGATAGCCACAACATTATTTGTGATGTGTTCAAATAATTACATTTTTCTACATTTGTTTTGGATGCCTAATCAGTACAAGGGAAAAGCAATTGCCCTACGAAGGAACGGGACTGAAGAATCATCAAAATCAGCTTATCCAACTGAAAGCAGCATCAAAAGCAATTAGGGCTGTGAAGAATGATGAATTGTCGGTTCGTGTGACTGCTAGGACCTACGAAATACCAAAGGATACCTTACAAAGGCCGTATAAGAGGAAGAATAACAGAAAAATGTTGCGGAGAAAATGATCATGAAACTCGTCTCGTCGAAGACTGGCCTCGGTACATAGCGTGCCAACTTTGGATACACGAACATCGTACTGAGTTCGATTATACTACGTGTTCTAGATGTGCCCAAAAGAAAAGAAAATTGAGAATCAGAATATAAAACCAAAGGGAAAACCAAAAGTACAATTAAGGAATCATCACAATGTAAAATTTTCGAAAATCGATTGTTTTTTGCATTATCCGATAGCATAGATGGTTATAAACATGGAAAATTCAGTACTCGAAACTTTAAGGGGGGATTGTCTTTTTTTGTCGCAAAATTTACCGCTTTTTGGGAATTTTTTTGTGAAGAAAGTATACAACGGAAAACTTGTGAAACTTGGTGTATAGTTTTATTGATCTGTTTACTATATACAAAAAAATTTTTAAACAATTTCATCAAAAAATCCCCCCTTAAACGCGTTTTTCTCGAAACAGCTTTTTCACAACTGGTGTGCACGATTTCTCAAAAACTATTCAACCGATTGCCTTCAAATTTGGACAGAATGCTCAGCTGACATCCTTTTATCGTTTGATGAAGCAAAAAAGCAATACGTTTAATAGTTTTTTATTTATAACAAAAAATCGATCAATTTTTTTCGAAAAATCGATACTTCAAGTTCAAAACGTCACCAAATCGTCAATTTTTTTTTCCCCTTCATCGAACGATAGCTATATGTGTCTAAAGTAAAATGCTTTTTGGGTTTTTGTTGCAGGATGAACGTGAAGGCTGTAATCGTGCACACCATCAAAAAAGGACCATCGCGCGTCGAGGGGGGTGGGAGGCGGATTTTTTGATGGAATTGTTTAAAAAAATTTTTGTATGTAGTAAACAGATCAATAAAACTATATGCCAAGTTTCACAAGTTTTCCGTTGTATACTTTCTTCACAAAAAAATTCCCAAAAAGCGGTAAATTTTGCGAAAAAAAAGACAATCCCCCCTTAAACGCGTTTTCCTCGAAATGTCATTTTTCAAAACGGTGTACACTCTCAACGCAAAAGTTTTCAAACTATCGGTCCCAACTTTTGACACTGCATTTTTCACGCCATTGTTCATCTTGCTGTGGATGCTTTTTTTTTAATCTTCAAATTTTTTCTAAAAAAACACTGTCGAAAAAATAGGCCAAGTTCGATCATTTTTTTTTCAAACCGCCGCCATTTTGACAATTTTGATTTAGAAAAAAAAACCTCCATAGCAAGATATTGGCTTTGAAACTGAAATAATATTTTTAGAAATTTTGGTTCAGATAATGTTTACGGCAACAACCGTGTACACCGTAGGGACTCTTTTTTTTCGACGACATTTGCAACCGTTAAAAAAATGCACAAAAAATAAAAATAAGCGTTTAAAAAATTATTTTCTGTTTTTCACGAGGGCATAAAAAATCAGACTGATTGGCGTATTTTAACCATCGAATAAAAATCAGCTGTTTTTCGACATGTTACACTGTGATGATTCCTTAAATACTGGGCATCTCTCCTCTTCTCTTATGGCAGAGAAGGAAACGCACCTGGATACTGCGGGAGAGATCGCCAATCGTGATTTCAAAAAAATGAATAATTGTAACGTTGATCGCATAAGAGTTTGTTTTATTTTTGTATATTATCTTAATGCTAAGTGTTCAAAGTTTAATTACAAATGGACATAGGTCAAAAAACGTCTGTACTTTTATTTTAACGGATCATCGAAACAAAATAACTACCCCGGACTTACCCTGCTAAAGAAACATTTTTTATTTTTCATTTCAGATCACCCTGGCTGTCGGAACCGGCAATTCGTTTAAATATTAATAACTTCATTGTGGTGCATACAATTTTCAATGAAAAAACTCGAACTTGAGTGGACTATATAATAAGGAGGGATGTCCATTTAAACGGGGAAAAAATTAAGCATTTTTGAGGGATTTTTTAAACTAGGAAATAATTATTCTAAATTTATCAAACTATAGATATACTTTAATAGGATATTCAAGTACACGAAACAATTTTAAAAATTAATTTCTCATCAAAATTTGATTTGCACAAAAATCAAAATTTTTTTTTAGTTCGAACATGTATAGTTTCTATTTCACAGTAATTAAAATGAAGAAAATAGAAATTTAAATGAACGGCACGCATTTACAAAAAAATATCACAATTTCACGCAAAATTTCTGTAAAATTTGGATTAAAAAAGTAGTTTTTTTTCTAATTTTTGAGAAACTACTCCCGTCTAGTAGAAGGTAGCAATATTATTAATATTTCCACCAAGATTCGACCCAATCGGCTCAATAGTTTTCGAGTAATCCTGCACGCCGATTTCGAAAATGCAGTTTTGCGAAAAACGCTTTTACAGTTTACATAGAATTAGAATTAAATTGCACTAGGTACTTGTGGTAACTGATTACCGAGAAAAAAGATTAATTGTTTTGAAAATTTTCCAAAACGGCAAATTTATGAGTGAGAGAAATTAAAAATAAAATGGCGTAAATTGGAAATTACGAAGCTCTTGAGCGAGCACTAAATATTCATTGACCGGCTAGAGCTTTCGCGAGGTTAATTTAAGGGGAAATATACACCTAGATGGTCGAGGTTGAGGATTTAGAAGCTATGAACATTCCGTCGACCGTAGAAGACCTACACTATGGGCCTGGTATCGATGATTCCATGTAAGTTGACAAATTTCATGATTCATTCATCCCCAAATTTTCAAACGCGTTTTTCTCAAAACCACGTTTTTCAAATCGGTACCCAAAATTTCTCGAAAACCAATGAACCGATTGCCTTGAGGTTTTTTGTGGTTATTCTATACACCATTATCTAGTACTTGTCATAGGATTTTTCTTTCCGTTACTTACTTTTTGTTTTATAGGCAAAATAATAACTAATTTTTTACCCAAAAATCACTATTTATGTTCAAACGTCCGCCATTTTGTCATAAATCGATATTTTCAAAATCGGCTATGACAAGTACTAGATTATAGTATCTAATTTAATAATCATTTTAGTTTTTTTTTTCAGATGATTTTTGAAGAAACGCCAGTGGGTACCGTATACGCAGATTTTTTTACGACACTCCAAGGATCATACAATATCCTTGTATATTTTTGATATTTTTAAATAAAGAAAATTAAACATATTTTTGAATGTATATACTTTTGGATAATTAAAACCCCGATGCGAAATTTCAAATAGTTTTCCTTGAAAAAATTCACAAAAATGACCTTTTTCCGGCTCCTGGGTATCTATCTCCCCTTAAAAATGATAAAGCGTAAAATTCGTGGGTGAGAAGTGAACGAAAGAAAAAAAAAACCGATTTTTTATTGAAAATTTGAATTTTTGAGAGGCTTGAGCGACCTCTGAATATTTTTGGACCGCTCGCAAATTTCGCGTTGATTTTTTTTTTCTCCAAAGAAGATATTTGGATGGTGAGAAAAAGGGAAAAAAAATAGAGTTTAAATGTTAGCGCGCTCTCCGTTTTGTCCAAATAAACCCAAAAAACTATTGCGCGTCGAAAAACCCCCTTAAGGGGTTGTCTTAAAATATTAAAAGAGAGGTCCGTGCAAAATTTCAGCTCAATCGACGTTCGGCGCCTCCCCCGATATTGCAGTGCCGGATACGAATTGTCGTTCGAGACGACGTTCCAAATGTATTTCCTCGGCCTAACACGAGCCTTTCACATGTTCGATAGCTCGTGTGTCGTTACACCTCGTTGATTCGACCAACGATCAAAAAAGCACGACGACAAAAATCAAGAAGTGAACGATACCGGGACACGCTTTGAAAAAGAAGCTCAAGTATATCGGGCCGAGAGGAAAGCGCGACTCACTTGATGACGATGTGCTGCACGTGTCGCTCCTCGCATCCTTGTCCCTTCTCTCGTCTCGGCCATTCGAATCGCCGTTTCTCAAACCGGTGGACGACGCATCTTCGACGGGATCCGGCGGCGGCGGAGGTGGCGGAGGGGGAGGAGGCTTAACGATGCTGTGCGCGAGAAAAATGAAAACAACGCAAAAAATCGATCTCACCGCGCATTAACGATTATTTTAATCGATCGTGATTTGCGCGATCGGATGCAACGATCGACGAGCCAGGCGGGCAAACGAGGAGGAGACGCAATCTTAAGTGGGTCGCCGCAAATGTCGATCGGAGTTTTCTCAATTCCGAAAAATTTCGAATTCGCGAAAGTGAGGTCACCTTGCAAGGGAATAATTATGGAAAATAAAAAGGCCACTGATCGGATATGCGTCGCTGTCTCTCTCGCACGTCCGTTTGCGCTACTCAAAGAAAGTGCACGCATTTGCATCAAATATGCGCGAGCATACTAATTTTGCACACACAAACACACTGAGAAAAAAAACCAATTGAATCAAAAAAATTAATTGGTTGATTCAAATAAATGTGCTGCTACGGAGTGCCACTGAGATCGTTAAAATACTATAAAATATTGGAAAATGTGATTGATTTAAATAACATATTATTTTATTTGAAAAAGCTCTTCTGTTCTCTGAATATCTACAATATTCTTCGAATAAAGTTATATTCTATTGAAATCATTCTATATACAATCCATAGATGTATGGATGGAATAATTAAGCGGTTGCTAAAACATTTTTGATTTCGTACAAAAATATGATCAATAGAATTAATTATTTCTTGACTGCATCGAAACGAATATGCCATGGGCCGTAAGTTTTCCAATTTGTTTTAAATCTTAAATAAAAAGTGAGCATTAGAATGATCATCCACGATAATAGTGGAGAGAATATCAGATATCCAATGGAATATCCATGAAGAGAATATCAGATATTCAACTAAGAACAAATACTACACTTTGATCTTAGCCACAGGCCAAGAAGCGATACTCTTTAGAGTTTCTCCGGCGTTTAAGTAGATTTTCGGTTCGCGCTACGCTTACGAGAAACGAGCGCGCGTGCGGCTTCTAGCGGTTACTCCGAGAACTACGGGTTTCCTCACACCTATAATTTCGGTGGCGCTCGGCCATGATTTGGTTGAATTTTTTCAACCAAATGCGCAAGAAACCAATTTTATTTTCGCATAATTTTTTACCCAATTCAGACATTTGCTTAATATTTTTCAATCAAAATAAAATATTAATATTTTAACGAATAATGTACTTGGAAATCAATATCGGATATGGTGGAAAAAATAAAATAACATATTTACTCAATAGAAATTTTATCTGAATCAAACGAGCGAAATTCAATTTTTCTTGTGTACTCGAATCAACAATATTCTTGTCATGAATTGCAACGCTTTTTTGTTCGTTGCAGAAAATGCATTCAAAACTATATAATTTGTTCGCGATAATTTTTTAGATCGTTTCAATGATATATTGTTCTCGGCTGACAGTGACTTTTGAATGCATTTTTTTAACTTTTATCATGTTATTAAAGTCAATAGCGTTTATGTGGACAAATAAATCCGATTATTTACACCAACAATTTTACAATTGAATCAACGAAATTTCATTCAATAACATCAATGATATTGGATCAATGATTTTTTTTCTCGGTGCACATACACACACACAAACACACACGCATATATATATAAATATATATATATATATATATATATATATATATATATATATATATATATTTAAAGACCAACCTCAGTCCTGTGATCGGTGCTTTCGATTCCTTAACGATTTCCACCGTCGTTACGATCGGCGTAATCTTCCTGTCGGCGCCACCTGGCGGCACGGGCTCGTTCGATACTTTCTGAATTTTCCCAACACGCTCGTTGCTGCTGTTTCTCGACGGCGGCGGCGTCGAATTCGTTGACGAGTAACAGTGCAACTCGCTGCTCATGTTCGACGAGTCGCTGCCGCTGCTCGATCGGCTGAAACGTCTTCCGACACCTCGCGAACGACTGGCAAATCGAAATGCAACATTGCACTCATGATTAATGTAGTTTCGTGATGTATAAGGGTTTGAACATTTTTCGATGCATTAATTCGAGACGCATAATATGGTAATAAAATTCACGGACGGTGAAAACGCCAAATATGTATCAATCAGTTGATTAATTAATATTTTCAACTAATTAATTAATTATATCAATTGATCAAATAATTATATCGTAGAGGAAGTGGAATATGGTAGCGAATGTAATAAGGGGGAAGACCCCGCACACTGAAATATACGGTGATATAAAAATAATTCATTCCATTGGTTAATTAATTTATTATATCAATTCATTAATTCATTAGGATAAAGTTTCGAGAAGGACATACCTCCGATTAATTTGGAATTTTGTGTACCCATGTATTTTTACTCGCTGATCACGAATATGATGGTGAAAATACCCGCAAATTTGATTTTCAAGGTCAAAATTCACAAAAACTTATTTTTGAAAAGTGTTTCTGTTTCGTTGTAATAAATATTGATCTTAGAGAGAAATATTTCCTACAAGAGTTGTAGACTATAAATGGATTGATCTTTTATGTTGTATATAAGTTTTGTCTAAAACCAATCTGTTTCGAGAAAAATGGGATAATGCTCCAAAAAGGGCAACTTTCCTAAACTTCATTAGTTTCGATATTATCTACTTACGCACTTTACCGCGGGAAGGTTGCAGTTTGATCTTTAACACTATACGCATACCTGAACAACAAACTACACAGAACAAACAAACCCAAACAAACCCAAACAGAGCCCATCAACACACAGTACAAACAAACAATCCTAAATAAACTCCACCTCCCCGCGGTAAAGTGCATAAGTAGATAATATCGATACTAACGGAGTTTAGCAGAATGTACTTACTGGACATTATGTCATTTTTCTCGGAACAGAATGGTTTTAGACAAAAACTGTATAGAGCATAAAAGATCAATCTCTTTATAGGCTGCAACTTTTGTGGGAAACAATTTTCTCTAAGATCAATATTCAAACCCAAAAAACCCAAATGACCCAAACAAACAAACAAAGCCAAAAAAACCCAACAACGCACAGCACAGAATGGTTTTAGTAAAAAACTGTATGTAATATAAAAGATCAATCTCTTTAAAGGCTACAACTTTTGTGGGAAACATTTTTCTCTAAAATCAACATTCATTAAAATAAAGTAGAAAAACTAAAAAAAAAGTTTTTGTGAGTTTTGACCTTAAAGATTAAATTTGCGGGTATTTTCACTATCATATTCGTGTTCAGCGAGTCAAAATACACGGGTACACACAAGTCCAAATTAATCGGAGGTATGTTCTTTTCGAAACTACACCCATTCATTATACCAATTATTTAGAACATTTTTGTTTCAGATAATTTTTTTTTATTTCCAATTTGAAAAACATTTTACGTCCAATTATGTGTCAATTTTTTCGAGCTTTCTGTTGCGATCTGGATTGGGGCCAGACACATTTGGGCCTTTAAAAGACCCAAATTTAAATCGAATCTGCCTTGGTAGTTTTCGGCACGCTGTTGGATTAATTTGATAAGTTTCTCACCCGCTCTCGGATATGTCATCGCTAAGCTTCTTGTGCGAGGACGAATTGACGCTGTCGTTTTCCTCCGGTCTTATGCAAATTTGTTCGTAGGCGTGTTCGACACCGCTACCGCTGTCCTTTATCGAGTCCGACCTTATCGAGTTTCCATTCCCAACTGACTTGTAACTACCGTTATTTATATGCACGTCCACTTTCACTGGAAAACGAAATGATGCATTTATTACAGTTTTTATATAAAACTCTCTCTCTCTCTCTTGATCTCTTTCTCGCTCCCTTTCTCTCTCTTTCCGCTGCGAATCTTCCGCGGGCGAATTCTTCGCCCGTTTAATAATTCCTTCTCGACTCTCTCGCTGTGTCTTGTAATTTATAAACGCTCCCCAGGCCATCAAGGAAAGTGTAACGATGTGTCTAATTCAGCGGAGTTGTTATTTCAGACTGCTCCCATTCACTCACTTCCGCATGAAATCTTTCGAATTCAGCAACTTTTCCAATAGGTAACAATATAAATAGGAGAAATAGTACGAGGGTGTCAGCGATCAGCTGTTTTTCGAATTTCCAAATCTAGACGACTCGGTGGGAATAAAGAAACGCTGTGTTTCATCGGCTTTGGTAGTTATGCTGGTGTCATTAAAAATGCATCTCATTGTGTGTTGTACGTTCTACGAAAAAAGTGGATGCAGCTAAAACCAAGTATATATGTGTGTGTATATATACCGGGTGTGCCATTTTAATATTACACCTGATTGATCTCGAAAAATACTGCTGCGATCAAGTATTGAGTACAATCAAACTTTTAGGGTCCAAAGGGGGACGTTAAAAAAATATTCTTTCGTCCAAAATTCAAAATGACGACGTTAAGATGGCCGACATGTTTTTTTAAATGGGATCTTGAATTTTTTTCACCAAGAAATATGTCAAGCCAAAACTAACAACTTTTGTAGGAAAAGTTTTTTGATAACGATCAAAATTTTTAGGTTCGAATACCTTTTTTACTATTTTAGCGCTATCCAGAATGTACCACGAGGAAGTAACGTCTTCAACATCCCTAGTGAAGTGTGTGTGTGTATGTGGGTGTGAGTCTGTTTGATTTCTTCAATAACCCAAACAAACCCAAACAAGGATTAGGTCTCTGCGGCTTTTTACTTCCGTTGCTAAACAAACCCAAACAAACTCACGCGCACACTTACACTTGGGTTTGTTTGATAACGAAAGTGACGAGCCACAGCAACCTAATCCTTGTTTGCATTTGTTTGGGTTATGGAACAAGCCCAAACGAAGTCAAACCCACACGCACACTTACCCTAGGTATGTTGAAGACTTTACCCGCTCGTGGTACATTCTGGATAGCGCTAAAATAGTAAAAATGGCATTCTAACCTAAAAATTATGAACGTTATCAAAAAACTTTTCCTACAAAAGTTGTCAGTTCTGGCCTGACAAATGTTTCGTAGAAGAAAAATACATGATCCAATTTAAGAAAAAAAACATCTCGGCCATTTTAACATCGCCATTTTGAATACTGGACCAAAACATTTTTAACGTCCACCTTTGCACCCTCAAAGTTTCATTATACTCAATACTTGATTGGAGCAGGCATAGAAATAATCTGAGACACCCAGTATATATATATATACCGGGTGTGTCTTTGTATTTCTACGCCCGATTTATCTAAAAAAAATACTGCTACAATCACGTATTGAGTATAATAAAACTTTTAGGGTGCAAAGGTGTACATTAAAAATATTTTGGTCCACCATTCAAAATGGCGACGTTTAAATGGCCGAGATGTTTTTTCTTATATATATTCTTATTCAGTGTATATATATATATATATATATATATGTGTGTGTGTGTGTGTGTGTGTGTGTGTGTGTGTGTGTGTGTGTGTGTGTGTGTGTATATGTATATATATATCTATATATATATGTGTATATATATATATATATATATATATATATATATATATATATATATATATATATATATATATATATATATATATATATATGTGTCTCATTTTATTCCTACACAGGGTGTCCCAAATGTCACGCAATGTTTAATTTTCGCGGCTTATGTATATTGTTGCGTGACATTTGGGACGGCCTGTATATATATACATATATAAACACACACACATATAGTCGTAACACTGTACAAAGGAGCATTATAATTGGATCAAGCACGTGTAGCAGGTCCGGCTGTACTTTTGAATTGGGTCAACGCATTTTTTTCGATTTTAATGTCGTTGTAATCTTCGCTAATTAAATCAAATCTACCGCACTCCTCCTATCGTGCACTTTCTTTTTCTTAGTCTAGAATAAAAAGTGAATATACCGAATGATTTATTATTGTGAAAGCGAATAGTATGCGCAATAAATATGCACCGTTATACGGTCAATTCTTAGCATCACTTTTCGATAATTGTTTTCTTATGACCGCGTTCATATTGACAGCGACACCTGCGTGGATCAGGGTATATCATGCGATAAGAATGATTAAAAAAATATATATATATATATCTGCCTGCAAAACGACGTACATTACAAGAATATAGAGATAATCACAAATTTGTTTTCATTCGTACGGGCGAACGACGAGGACACTTTTTTCAATCCGTCTATGACGAACAATTTTCAATAGAAAATATAAATAAATTATAAACCACACGCAAGCGTTTGTTCGTAGACATTTCTCTGAACAATTGCGAATCGAGCTTTGCCACGAGATGATAAGCTATCGAAATCGTGACGAAGGCGATTTCTGGGATCAAAGTATTAAAAAAAAAGAAAAAAAAAGTTCGTACTCGTTTTTCTCAGGAGCTCGGACATATCGTCATCCGTGACAGTGACAGGCTCGGAGAATTTTCGAAAGAAAGATGACGGACGTGGTCAAATAAGAGTCCGTTTGGTTTGCGGAGACTTTTCGCAAAATAGTCCAGTAAAAAAGACGAAAACCCAGCACGTTTTAGCGTAGAATATGAATTTTTGACTGAAGGTAGATGGTTGCATACTGAAAGTAACCCCAATAAAATGTTGCACCTCAACTGGCCCCATCCCCAAGAAATTGGGTTTGAAAACATAAAAATCGTCGTATCTCGATAATTATTAGCCCGATAAACAAATGTTTCAAACAAAAGTTGTTTGGAATAATAAAATACGTATAAAGTTATATGACGTCAAATCCCCTATCTTTGAAAATAGCGGCACAAAAAGTATGTCTACTTCGCTCGCACACGCATCAACCCCGAATTTTCGAATCGTTTTTGTGCCGCTACTTTCAAAGATAGGGTATTGGACGTCAGACAACTTCATACGTATTTTATTATTCCAAACGACTTTTGTTTGAAACCTTTTTTGATCGGGCTATTAATTATCGAGATACGGCGATTTTAAAGTTTTCAACCCCTATTTCTTAGGATTGGGGCGAGTTGAGGGGCAACATTTTATTCGGGTTACTTACAGTACGCAACCATCTGCCTTCAGTAAAAAAAAAAAATCATATTCTATGCTAAAAAGTGCTTTTACTAGACTAAAAGAGAGATTCTCATCGGCGGCAAGCATGCAGGCAACAACGAGAAAAAAAAAAAGACGCGAGCGAGAAGAAATATCGCTCTCTTGCTCGTCTTTCTCGCTCTTTTATACGCGCCATAACGGCTTAACGGGTTTACGAAAGATCGCGCTCGTAAGGCTCTTTAACCCGGTTTTTCCGCGAGTCGATCGCCGCGCGTTTATCATCACCGCGCGCGGGACTTTGATGCGGACGTATGTCGGATCTGCCATTGTGTGTGTGTTTCCGGGCCATATACGATGCAAAGTGCATTAAGGGCTATGTATGGAATAGAAATTTGTTAACGGCGCCATTGTGGAGGCTTGTAAAATAAAAATATTACAGACGGGAAAATTCTCCTCGGTCATTGAACGTTCTTTCAATTATCATTTTATTATCCAAGTTACGTGTACGGCGAGCAATTCCGCGTCGATGCCGTCCATCCAACAATCGAACCTAACGGTGATCGGATTTTCGCGCGCCTGGTGAAAATAATTATCCAGGAATTTTTAAGGGGGAAGACACCTCTAGGCGAGAAACTTTTTTGCTGATTTTCATTATTTTTTTAAGGGATGATTACAGTGTAAAATTTTCCAAAAATCTATTTTTTTTGCATTATCGGATATTGTAGACGGTTATAAACATGGATCCGGAATTTATGGAATTTATATGCAAATTCCGCACTCGAAACTTTAAACGCGTTTTTCTCGAAATGTCTTTTTTCAAAACGGTGTACACTCTCAAAGGAAGAGTTTTCAAACTATCTATCTCAAATTTTGACACAACATTATTCACGCCATTCGTTATCTTTCTATGGAAGCTTTTTTTTATGCCTTAGGCCACTCTAGAGGTCGAAAAATAGGCTTTTTGAGGATTTTTTTTTTTCAGAAAAACTGCAAAGTAAATCAAGATTACAAAAAAGGGTTTTGATCATAAACATCAGTGACTGTATACAATATTTTTTTTTAAGCGATTAATTTCAAAATTGCGGCTGTGCAGCATTAATCTCAAAACTGCATTTTTTAAGTTGGCCGGAAACATAACTCAGACAATTTTCAACCGATTCACTTGAAGTGTTGAATATATCTTGAAAAATACATTGTCTATGGAAGTACGTAGGATTTTTTTTATATTGCATAGTTCATTTGTTGTTAACAATTATGTGACGATTTTTAGGCAAATTTTTGGAAAGTGAGAAATTTCGTCAGATAATTGTTAATAACAAATGAACTATGTAATATAAAAAGAAAATCCTACGTACTTCCATAGACAATGTATTTTTCAAGATATATTCAACATTTCGAGTGAATCGGTTGAAAATTGTCTGAGTTATGCTTCCGGCCAACTTAAAAAATGCAGTTTTGAGATAAACGCTGCACAGCCGCCATTTTTAAATTAATCGCTTAAAAAAAATTATTGTATACAGTCACTAATATGTATGAGAAACACCCTTTTTTGTAATCTCGATTTATTTTGTAGTTTCTCTGAAAGAAAATCCCCAAAAAGCCCATTTTTTCGGCCTCTAGAGGGCCCTAGCCGCTTAAATGTTCATATTTTTTTTAACGAAAAGCTGTCGAAAAAATACGCTAAATTCGATACTTTTTTTTTCAAAACGCCACCATTTTGGCAATTTTTATTTTTTTTAACCGCCATAGCAAGACAGCGGCTTCCATACTGATTAATAATCATTCTACAAATGTTGTTCCAGATAATATTTACAACCGTGTACATCGTGAGAACTTCTTTTTTTCGAAGACATTTTCAACCGTTGAAAAAAATGTAAAAAATAAAAAATAAACGTGTCAACATGTATTTTCTGTTCTTCATGAGTGCTTTGATTTGACATAAAAAAATCAGACTGATTAGCGTATTCTAACCATGGAAAAAAAAATTGCGCAAATCAGCTATTTTTCAATGCGTTACACTTTGATGATCCCTTAAAGCAGCGATTCTCAAACTTTTTCGGCGACGGAACCCTTTTGAAACACTAAATATTTTACAGAGCCTTTAAATGAGCAAACCTGGATTTGTGTTTATTTTTCAATGAAAATCGTACAAAATAGGTACTTTACATAACAATGAATCAATTCCACTGTAAATTGATGAGATTATTTCCATTTATTGGGAGGTATGAAGTTATTTTTGTTCGGTGGAGCCCTGGCAGAGGCCTTGCAGAGGCCGCGGAGCACTATTTGAGTACGGTGGCCTTAAAAGAATGACTTAAGCGTACCCTACAGGACTTAGGGTATGCTTTATTATTACTTTTGGCTGTTACATGGTATTTTTATTCTAAACTGCATTTTCAAAACTGGTGCGACGTATAGCTAAACAACTAGCCGACAAATTATGATGAAATTTGGTATAAATCTTTCTAACTTGATTGACCAATCATTTTAGATGTTCAAAAAGATTGAATGTTCCGAAAAAATTGCCACATTTCGCAATAAGAAAATACTTTTTCTCAATTTTTAGAAACATTTAATGTTTCTAAAAATTGAGAAAAAGTATTTTTTTTTCCGAAAAAATGCTACATTTCGCAATAAAAAAATACTTTTTCTCAATTTTTAGAAACATTAAATGTTTCTAAAAATTGAGAAAAAGTATTTTATTATCGCTACATTTCTTATTGCAACGAAAAAAATTGCTACTAACATTAAATGCTAAGCTCAAATGTTTTTAGAAACATTTAATGTTTCTAAAAATTAAGAAAAAGTCTTTTTTTATTGCGAAATGTAGCAATTTTTTTCGGCACATTCAATCTTTTTGTTTCAAAGCGTACCATTTCATCGATTTTCAACATTTCTCACTTTTTCTTGGTTCACATTCTGCGTATGAGTGTTCACAAAAGAAAAAAATTCGTCGGTATTTGTTCAGATTAATCCCGCCGACGCTAGGTGTCACACCGTCTGACAACATCCGTCGCCACCCGTTTGAAAGACCGTGCCATGCCACCGCAATTTTTAAAGATTAATCAAAAATAAAAAATACCATGTAACAGCCAGAAGTAGCAATAAAACCCTAAGTCTCAAAATCGTAGAAGAAATATTTCCTCTAAAAAAAAATTTTAGAAAATCAGCCATTTTTATCTTATCTCTCCCCTCAAGAAAAATACTGCTACGATCAACGTTTTTTTTCCAAAACACCTTCTAACATTCCATTTTTCGAACTCGGTCGTTCATTTCCGTTGTAATTTAGTTATTTCCGTTGTAATTATGTTTCCGTTGTAATTATATTATTTCCGTTGTAATAATTTCCATTGTAATTATGTTATTTCTTAATTTTCCGTGAAAATTTCCGTTCTATTGAAATTAAATATACGTTTGAATGGCTCGTTTTACTTTGGTTAATTATTTATAATTTATCATTGCCAGCGCAACAATTGCACGAGCATGTAAACGTACCGCGATGTTGTTGACTCATCGATGCAACGCACTGTCGGACGAGCGATCACGGATCTTCGTATATATGATTAAGAATTATTGGTACATTAATTATCGACTAAACTCTCTTATGTACAAATCGTTTTGTCTTCTATTCGCTGTATGCGCTGAAAGTGGAACTGCATGTGTGCATGTATGCACTCACTCATCCATCCACGTATGTGTACACACAGCCCCACACAAACGCGCAAAAACATATATACTCAAACACGATATAGACGAGATTAAACGATGAACCGTCGAACCGATATGCCGGAAAGCAACTAACAATGTGAATTGGGGTCGTCACGGGTGAAGCAACGACGATGTGCGAACGACGAACGGCTCCAAAGTATCTGCCAATCTCAACGATTAGATATAACAAGTGGATAAACCCGAGCATTTGTCCGGTATAAATCTCAAATCGGAGCTGAGCTCGTACATGCAATTTTTGTCGTGGAATGCGCAATCCACCGGCGATACGATTCTTCATAAATACAAACCTGCTCTGCGTGGGTGTACGTGTATGTGGGTATAGGTGAATGTTCATGCAAACGATAAAAACGGCGACGATATAAAAATCCGCGTATCTACTGCAATCGAACAATTTCTTGGTCAATAGGAATGATTCATGGAAAAACCGAGAGCTTTTTTCGTTTTCTTTTTTTTGGGAATTTTATTTTCACGTTTTGATTGTCACGGTGAACGATGGAGACTGCAACGATATGAAAATTCGCGCATCTACTGCAATCGAAAAATGTCCTCGTCATAAGCACGATTCAGGGAAGCTTGAGAGCTTTTTTCGTTTAATTTTTTTAATTTGATTTCACGTTTTGGTAATTGTTGACGCATTTGGGGCAGTATTGTTGTCGAGAAATTTGAAAAAGTTGTTTTTTTTTTGCAATTTTATTTTATTATTCTACAGATCTTTTTTAATACGACTGTGAAAATCGTTTAAGGGCTGAAGGGAGCCTGAAGGGAGCCTGAATAAGAAGGTCCGAAAAATCGTTTTTTTAATTGCTTAAATCGATGGATGAACTATCCAAGAATATGTTGACACAGTTACAGAGGCCAATTGTAAATATTTTCGAAGATATAAGGCCAAAAGCAGAGAAGCGACTGATTTTTGATATTGATATTTTCTCCTATTGAAAACTTTGAAGCCCGTTTTCTCCAGTTTTCATTTTCACGATTTTTCCAAATTGACGGGCGTGATAGCAAGAAAAACAAAATGACTTATTGAATTAAATCAAAGTGTATTTTCCTCAGTATGAAAATCTCTTCTGAGTGAATTAAAAAAATCGTTGAAAAAGTCTTTTTAAATGATTTTTATGGCTCGTTAAAGTGTTTTTTCAAAACTCATTTGTTTTCAAACCTGAGAAAAGTTATAATTTCACGATTTTTTCAGCTTTATCTTCATTCACCCGAAGAGAAGTATATGACAATTGAAAATTTTATTGGTTTATTTGGTTCAGTGAAGAATTACGAGCTGCATCGTTCCCACCGATTGGGGACTGCAGTTGCAAGACGCACATGCAATAGGCTGATAAATACGAAGTCATTTATTGATTCTTGATGACATATTTTTTTATACATTTTAAATATCCATGATAAGACACTTCAGTTTCTACTGGTCTCACTTGTTTTTTCCCTTCTAAAAAAAGTCCCGAAAAAACGTTTTTTTGACCTTCTAATTCAGGCTCCCGCCTTCATGGTACTCATAAAGTTAGCCGAGTTATAGAAATTATATGGAGTAATTATATGGAGTATAATGGGAGGACAACACTGGAATTTTCGAAAAATTGTTTTTTTTTGTCGGAAAAACTTGATAAAATTCTTTGAACCTTCCAAATTATAATGCATATTTGTTTATAGCTGAAAAAAAAACAGTTTTAAGGGATCATCCCACTTTATCAACTACAAAAGATCGATTTAAAAAATGGATTTCGAAAATATACTACTTCAAAAATATTGTGTAGAAATTTCATAAAAATCGGAGCGGTCTGAGTATTATTTTTCGAGTTTATTTCAGCGCGCTCTTCGGCGTGCTTTTACTCGAGCGCGAACTTCAAACGCGTTTTTCTCAAAACCACTTTTTTCTTGCCTCGTTGATTTTTTCTCCGCAACTACTGAGCCGATCCTTACAAAATTTTAACTACATATTCGTCACATGTATGGCTGCTGCTGGTACTATAATTATTTTGAAATTATTTAAAAATTTATTTTGAAATTATTTAAAAATTTATTTTGAAATTATTTTAAAATTTATTTTGAAATTATTTAAAAACTTTAAGTACTTCATTTAACCAAAATATCACTCAAAAACGTCTTGTTTTTGGAGACTTTTTTTCAACAGCCGCCATTTTGTTGTTTTTGCATAAAAATCAATAATTCTAGTTCGGACAGTAGCCACAACCAACCCGAACTCAAATGTTTTTGGTTTTTGTGTTTCAAATAAAGCTACTCAGAAATAATATCAACTAAGCTGACATCGCTTTTTTCGAGGGGTTATACGGATGCTGCTAGCAGGCATATATAAATTATGTAAAATTAATAAAAAATGTTTTTGACATACATTTCCAGACTTATTTTATCAAGTCCAAAAAGATTTACATCAAAATCTTTTATAGGAACCATACTAAAAAATCCCAAAAATGCCTTTGCTACTTTTGAGGGATCTCCGAGCGCTGAAAAACGACTTCTAGAAAATAGTTTTATTTTCTACCAATAGGTGGCAATAGATTATTTAAAAAAATTAATCAGCTGTAGCGTCTATAAAACCGTTGACTTTAAACGCGTTTATCTCAAAACCATGTTGTTGAAATCGGCACGCAGCGCAACTCGAATAATTTTCGTTCAATCAACTCGAGATGTTAACTGTAGCTTCTTAGATTGCTTTAACAGTCGGGTACCAGCGCCTTTCTTTCAATAAATTGAAAATTGTAAAAAAATATATCACTTTTTATATGAAAATTATGGTAGAAAAAACAAACTTTTTTCAAACCCGTTTCTATTTTTTTCATAGTTTTTTTATTTTCCCCGTACTTGACTGCTGAAACTAATATAATTAACGAAAGTAATTCACTCTCAGCTCCAGGATTAAATTTACGACAGTTAAATTTACCGCTACTGTCACCATCAGTACTATAGCGACTCGTGCGCCGCCTGTTTGTATTCTTTTGACAAATAATTTTTTTTTCACATACTTTAATATATACCTCATACTACCTAAAAGTTGTTTGGAACATGTATTTTATTCCTTTCTTGAAAAAAAATCCCAAAGAAAACAGGCGAAAGTGGGCAGTTACAGTGGTGTCCTCCCTTAAGAATATATTTGGTTTTATTGGATTGATCCAATGCCCACAACACTGGTCGCCAATTGGCGGCGTTTTCTGCGCCCTGTTGTAAACAAACGTACAAAAGTACATGACAATTTTTTTAATTTGTACTTTTTTTGAAGGATCAATAAACTTAAATATGTGTAAAATAATATATATATATATATATATATATATATATATATATATATATATATATATATATATATATATATATATATATATATATATATATATATATATATATATATATATAAGATGTATATATTATAAATGATTGATTTAACTAATCAATGAATATTATAAATTATGTATACAACATAAAATAAAATCTGTGTATTTATTTTTCAGTTTTGCCATTCTAAAAATCATCTCCAAAACAACGTTCCAGACAACAATTCCGCCTTGAGTGGCTGCTTTGAAAATATTTGTGACTCGGCACAATTTACACGTCGATTGATTAATGAATTCCAATCAACAGACGTAATCCGTGTCACATCGACGAAATTTTTATCTCAGCTGACCCCAATTTAAAGCGCCACACAACGCGACTGGTCTTTGGAGTTCATTTTATTTTTATCTTTTACTTGTGACAGCAGAAACGAAGAGAATTTTCTGTGCAGCCGGAGCTCGGGGACCGGAGAGTCGTCGTGAAATTCCGGCCCTCCTCATTGAATCGTGTCAAGTGTAATCCGTCACGTGAAGTTACTTGACGAACAGGAACTATCGGTGCTGCCTAACGGCGAGGGATAAATCAGCCGATCGACCGGTTCGGACTTTTTTCAGCGTAGATTTATGTGCCGTGGTGCATTGAGGATCAGAGTACTTCGGAACGATAAATCGGTCGAATAATAATAATAAAAAGGTGAGAGTAGTGTATGCGCGGTTAGTGTGCAGCTTCAGCGACCCTCGTAAATTAGCGTTACCTGATCCAATACTTGGATGGGTGACCGCTTAGCCGTGTGCTGGATTGCGCGCCGACTGCTAAGTGGGGGTGGCAGTTTAATGAGTGTTTGGGACACTGATGCACAACCTGGTAAAATAGTGGCGCCTGTATCGGCACGGTTTTTTTTAGTTTCCCTGTGCCCTCGTGTAATTGCGATACAATGGTAGCTCTTCCGGAAGTGGGCGTGAGCGTTAGTCTGAGGGAAACTCCCAGAAACTGAAAATAGTGCAGCGATAGCTGCGGTTAACGCGTAAGGGTCAAGATGTTGGCGTGATCCAGTTGAGTTGAATGGCGGTTTATGCATTTTTATTCAATGAACCTCAAAAAAATGCATAGGAGCTATAGATATATTCTGTAGATGCTAATTTTTGATAATATATTATACAGGGTGGCCAGTAGGAAGTTGCTAAAACTAAATAAGTGTCTCTTCCCTCCATGAATTCAATAGGGGTCCATTTTTCTAAGGCGCATACCTGAGGCCCCGCAGTTTTATTCCAGCCGTGGTTGAAGCAAGTACGCGCGCGTCAAAATGAGTGAGCTCACCACGGAAGAAAAAGTATATCTTATTGAGTGCTTCTTCTCGAGGGGAAAAATGTATAGTAACGCGTATAGAGGGTTTCGTACTAAGTTTGGAACTCATAGAGTTGCCAGCGAAAACACTCTGAAAAGGCAAGAATTGAATATTTATTCATATTCATCTATCACACAACTTGTGTTTCAATTCAATTAAACTGCATTGAAGTAATTTTACGTTAATTTTTGTAGGATAATCGATAACTTCGTGAAGTATGGTACACTCCAGGACCGTAGACACGAGTTGCCAGGTCCATCTGTTGCGGTGACTACACCAAAGAAGATCAACGAAGTTGAGAATGATTTAAAACAAAATCCAAATGATTCGATTCGAAAAGCTGCTCAAGCATTAAAAATAACCAAATCATCATTACACAACATTTTGAAATATTTTTTAAAGTTTCATCCGTATAAAATAAGCACTCATCAATTGTTAACTGAACATGCCATGACGAAACGCATCGAATTTTGTAACACCATTACGGGAATGTTTGAAGCCGAAGAACTTAATGAGAAATTGATTATTTATTCCGATGAAGCACATTTTTGGGTGAATGGGTACGTAAACAAGCAAAATCAGCGGTTTTGGGGAACGGAAAATCCCAACATATCGCTAGCGAAGTCCCTTCATCCCCAGAAAGTAACGACATGGGCAGCGATTTCAGTGAAAGGAATTTATTTGCAATTCTTGGAATCTACGCTAACAGGAGAGAGTTACAAACAGCTTTTGGAAACGAAATTCTTCCCTTATGCAAAAAAGAGGGGACTGGTTAAAAATGTTTACTTCATGCAAGATGGAGCGACGCCGCACCAGACTCATGAGGTGTTTGAAGCTGTTCATCGCGTATATGGGACTCGGGTAATCGGTCTGGGGTACCCTAAATTTGCCCAAGGCGGACTAGAATGGCCTCCGTACTCACCGTACCTGAACCCTTGACATTTTTTCTTGTGGGGTTACATTAAAGATCATTGTTACGCTAAAAACCCCAGCACAGTAGAAGAACTGATCGCGGCCATCCAGGAAGTGGTTCGTGGCATTACGAACGATATGTTGGATACAGTTTTTCACAGTTGTCAAAAGAGAATTGATTTTTGTACACAATCTAACGGTTCGCACTTTGAAAATATCTATCATTAACCCCTGTACTTTTTCGTTATTTTTATAAGATGTAATAAATTGAGATAAAAAATATTTGACTGGGTTTTATTTATGTGCATTTAAAACTGCAGAGTTTCCGCTATTTAAAGCAATTTGGTTTTTCTGATTCTGTGCACGTGTTTTAACATGTCAGTCGATTCGTTTCAGCAACTTCCTATTGGACACCCTGTATATAATTAAAGAGCAAAATGTTGCATTTTTATATTTTAATTACGCGAATGACAAAATCTTTTGTATTACTAGCAATTTGAAATAGTATAACATTATGGATGCTTTTTATGAGAAAAACTGCGTCAGTGAATGTATTATACAACTCAGAATGAAATTATGAGTCATTTATAATAATGCCTATTTTTATTTATGTCACAGAATTATTTATTATTACCATTAATGAATATTAAGTGTTGCCGATGGGCGGCAACTTCGCGGATACTGAGATTGGCAGCAATGCTCTCCATTCGCCAGCCAAGATTCGTAATCTTTTATCAAACCTTGAGGGTTCAATATTGAATATACAGGGTTGTTATATATGTTACAAATAGTATATAATTATATAAATGTTATAAATGGATAATTAATTGTAAAAATGTTATAACTGTTATAAATGGAGAATTCTGCAACTGTCCATAGGTCAGATCATGTCCTAATATATGCTGAAGTTTCACTTAAGTTAAAGTCCCACGGTTTTCGAGATTTTGGGCTTTGTGTTGTTTTTTTAAAAAAGAATCATCTGCTTTTGGTTTTCCGCATGTCATTTCTACAAATAATATGAATCGACAATAACTAAGCAACGTTTAAAGTAATTGTCACGATATGTGTAGTACATTTTTTTTACACTGCAGGCTATTCAAGTCAGACGTTCGAATTGGTTTGTATGAAAATTCTGCATAAGATCTTTTTTCATAATTTTTTACATTATTATTCAAGGTTCAAAAGAAGACTTTCCCTAGACCAAGCAAATAACCAAGAGTATTTTTTAAAAAAACCGGGTCAATAAAGTTATCATTTGCAGAAATGGCATGCGAAAAACCAAAAGTGTGGGTCTTTTACTAAACTGAAATTCCAGCTTATTGCACATGATCTGACCTATCGACAGTTG
>OY723393.1:18981296-19063785 GCA_963210295.1 Ophion ellenae | reverse complement strand
GAAAAATGATCGGGAGTTTTCCATAAGCGTTATGTAATTAGCCCACGAAATACGTCGAGTTGCCGTTCTTATTCTAAAAAACGGTACTGTGGATCGTATTCAAACTGCACAGGATGATCAGCGAAGAGGTTATGAAGGTCCAGAAAAAAATTCAGCTTGGTGGTAACATGTTGACTTGACCCCATAGCAACCTCAAGCTATAGGAAGTGTTTGGCGATAAATAATGTGTCCTAAAATATTGGGTTTTTTGATTTAATTATATTTTTTACTTCATTTTTCTCTTAAGCTAAACTTAATATAATTTATATAACTAAGATGATGATGAGTGCCATGGCTCTTCTTCGTCCTGCTCATTCTCTGTGTCTTCAGGAACCTCCTCCGAATCCGACAAGGAACATCACTTAAGTGTCCGTCTTTGGTTTTTGTTGAATCTCCTATATGTGATAAAGCATTGAAAACTATTAGACACATATTTTTTTATCTGCCCAAAAACGTTTTTAAGCGGGGAAACGACCCCTCAAAGAAAGGGAAATTAAGGTGTCACCCCTTAATTTAATTCTTCTTCAATTATTCTATGATGGATTTTTCATCGCTTTACATCAGAAGAATTTTGGTTTTTGTTTCATTCAGATCGGTGGACTGCTTGTGGGTGGAACTGCAAAACCACCCCTCGATACATCTTCCTTCGAGGGGTGTTTTCCCCCCTTAAAACCGTTTTTTCCGCAGATGAAAAAGACCTGGCTAATAGTTTTCAATGCTTTACCACATATGTGCGTTTCAACAAAATCGACGGCGGACACTTAAGTGATGTTCCTTGAGGGTCATCTTCAGAGTCAGGTTCAGCGGGAACCATCAATTCAATTGCATCCCTCGTGAACGGCATTGATTTTTTTGGGGGTTTGGTCTCATGCTAGTGATCAGTGGGCCGGAATTTACTAATAGCCTGTTTATAATATCAAGGTTACACTCCGCCCGATTATAAATTCTCCATTCTTTTCACTATCATGGTTCTTCATTCCTGACTCGAAAAAGTGGGGATAAGTGCGGCTGATTTGACGATGATTATATCACACAAACTATCATCTCGCAATAACAATTTAAATAACGACCGGGACGAACCCGGAAATACAACAAAAAGCTTTTTATGCGTAAAAATCTGGTAGAAAATTTAACAATTCTGATCTTTTTTTCAAATGACGAAAAAACAATATTCCATTAACAAATAACACAGCAAAACGTTTCAAAAGTATGTGTTCTTACCTGCTCGATCCAAATCCATAACAATGTTTTCAAAGAAATCGCTGTTGACAATTTTTTTTACTTTTCAACTGAGACAGTCAAACATAGAAAGCCGAGAAAGATACGTACACTTGCAGCGATGGTAAAGTTCCGACTGCAACTAGGGCGCGGGTGCTACTGACGAGAGATGGGGAAGGGTTGCCCATTATTCTCTAGTCATTTAACAATAATAATAATCGGCATTTTTTCACCTGCGTCAAGTTTTAAAAATTGATTTGCGATAGGCTAGAATCGTCAGAATACCCGTATGTGCGACGGTATGCTTTTTTTATGACTATACATTGCTCCGCAATGTGTTTCTTCTTTGCGCGTACGCGGAAAGGTGATTTTGAAGACATTCGACTTCGAGAGTCTTCGCGTGTTCCACAATCGGAACGTCAGTTGGGGAAAGGTGTCTTTCGAGAAATTGGGATTTACTCAAGGCGGGATATACAATTCAACGGGAAAAAATTGAGCAATTCTGAGGGATTTTTGTAAAATAAGAAATAATTATTTTACATGTATTAAACTGTATGTATACTTTAATAGTATATTTAAGTGTACAAAACCATTTTTTTACATTCATTTATCATCATAATGGCGGAGCTTCGGTAGAGCGCTACAGCAAGGTTGTCGCGCGAGTTGCCAATCGGCGTAGACATCCCGTAGAGTTGGAATTGCAAAAAATATTCAGTCGGAACATGTATAGTTTCTATTTGACAGTAATTGAAATGAAGGCAATGCAAATTTAAGAGAATGGCACGCATTTACAACAAAAATCAACGTTTCACGCTAAATTTCTATGCAATTTGGATTAAAAAAGAAGTTTTTCTTTCTAATTTTGCAAACAAAATTTTCAACAAGTAGAAGGTAGCAACGTTAGCAATTTTTCGACCATGTTTCAACTCAATCGGCTTAATAGTTTTTCTCGTAATCCTGCACGCCAATTTGGAAGATGCCGTTCTGAGAAAAATGCGTTTGAAGTTTGGATAAATGTAAACGTATTCATATGAAAGACATTTTGAGGATTGACCTGGCTCAAAAATCAATAATTCGTTTAAAAAACATTTTGGAACCTCGTCAAAAGAGTCGAATCTGTTGAAAGTCAACATCATTTATAGATAGAGGTGATAGGGTCAAAATATACTTACCGCACGCATGCACGCACACGCGCACACACACACACACACACACACACACACACACACACACACACACACACACACACACACACACACACACACACACACACACACACACACACACACACACACAATTGTGCGTACACACATACACACACATAAAGTTCGCTGATGAATTATACAGCAAGGACTACCGTATAAGGATCGGCCAGCGGAAGGTACGACGAGAAGCTTACAGCACGTGTGACCGTGCGCGCTGCTCGATGAACGACACGAACACTGCACGATGCGCGGCCCTTATTTCGGCTCGTATATTTTATTTTCATTCTCGCTTTAAAAAACATGATCTATGAATTCAAAGCTCGGGGTTTAATCGTCTACGATTTTTAAACTCGGCGCTTAATGATCTATTAGTTTGGAATTCGCAGTTTTTTAAAACTTGGCTGCGATTTCGTACGCATGCAAGCTGTAAACGCGAACGTGTCACCGAATGGTGCATGCAGTCTACGGACAACAAAATGGTGGAGAGAAGCGCAGAGCGGATGTACAGGAAGGTAGGACGAAGCGAAAAAGGTTGGGAAAGCGTAAATGATAGGCAATAGGGTCGGAAAGACAGGTGAATTTTTCATATTTTTTTTCGAAGTGTGTATGGGGGTCGCGAGTCGGGATTTAACAAACAATTAATACATTATCCTGCCAAGTTTGAGTTTTTTTTTTTCATTGAAAAATATCGATAACAAATGTAGATATTGTTATTGAGACAAAGTGCTGTGGTTGCGGCATGTCCAATTGGTGTAGGTGGTTTCGGCAACTAGTATAATTTTATTTTAGTATAATTATACATTTTTTGTATAGTCGGGTACTTTTCTTCAATTTTAAGAAGTACGCAAATGGCAAGCTGTACAAAAAAGATTCATTCTGGACCAGAGAAAACAACTCTGACAATGTGTTACAACAAATGGATTATGTTATCAACTATGCCCGGTCCAAATTCGAAGTGAATCGGACGAATAGATTTTTAGATAGCTACGACTTACACCGTTTCGAGAAAAGGCAAAAAAACGTTTGCCGTAGTGATCTGATACTTCACAAAACTCGTCATACCTTGGTAAATCTTTGGAATAATTATATAATCTTCCTTGCACATGAAAATGAAGACTGAAAGCTCCAAACCTATGCAATGAAAAATCGTATTTTCGACATGTCAAGCTTACGCATCCCCCTTGGCTTTTATCCGGATCTTCGTCGTTCAAATGTGCCAGAGTCACCCAACGTTCGCCATCTCGCGAAGCAGAAGGAGAACCGAGGGAGTGGGCGATTCGGCGCCGCACTGTCGCACGTCACATATACGCTGTATCCTAGGACTGAAGTTGTGTTATACAGTAGGACGAGTGAGGGAGGGCGGTAGAAAGAAAGAGTGAGAGATAGCGAGGAAGGGAGAGAGTAGGATCGAGACTTGGGTGACTCTCGCACTAGGGCCGAATGGCTCTCACGCCAGCAGATCCTCGCATCCTCGCTCCACTGCAACACACAGCAGGATTGCACGATGTCCTGGATCCACCAAACTCCACTCCGATCCTCTCGCTTCCACTGCTGCATTAATTAAGCGCAGATGCCGATGCCTTGTCACCCGCCATTTGCCATTCGCGTTTGGCGAGCGAGATATGAGAGCGAGAGGGGAGAGAGAGAGAGAGAGAGAGAGAGAGAGAGAGAGAGGGAGAGAGAGAGAGAGAGAGAGGAAGCGAGAGTGGACTCGGAACGACCAGGACCAGGGTGAACCGGTGCGTTGTGGCTTGGGCGGCACCTAATTCATCCTCGTTCGTCCGAATCGTGCCTGTCCGTGTGTCTTGCCATTGCCTTCTCACACTTCGCCATAATACGCCAGCTTAAGCTCAACTGTTTGTATATCTGTAAATGGCAAAACCCCAACTCCCATACACATTTACACGCTGCTCATTCGAATTTAAGCCGATCTTGGACACGAACGTGTGGAGTTGGATGGACCCAGGGTATCAGATGTCCAATTTCATTGCCATTATTCTGCTTTAGAATAATCGGACCGGACGTGTTCAAGTTTCCCCGCATCAGCGAGGTCTGAATCAAAAACTTCTTCGCCGAATTGATGTCGTTTTATGTGGTATTCGAATATTGTATGTAGGTGTGTATGTAGTGAAATCCTATCGATGGCAAAACTACCCTCCCAATTCCACATTAAAAGATTTTTCGTGAGATTAGGGAACATTTTACATACGATATTAAAAGGAACATCACTTTGGTCCCCGCCTTCGATTTCGTTTAGGGGTTAGGCTACTGTGAAAAAAAGTTCGTCGCTTGAGGCACCTCAAATTGAAGAGGGAGGTCAAATGTGTGGTGTAGGAATCGCAGATTGAAGGTAAACTTATAATTACAACGATAGAGCGGCTAGTAAACTTTAAACGTGTGTTTTTTCGAAAGTATCTTCTTCAAAACGGTGTACACGATTTCTCGACATCTAATGTACGGATTGACTTGAAATTTGGTACACTTATTCAGTGTAATAGTTTTTTTCTTCATTAGTTATTGACAGTAATGATGCCATCATTCCTGCAAAAATCGAAAAAGAAATTTAAACTTTTTTTTATGCTTGGTCAAGTCTTAGCCTATATTATGTATTTTTAGAAAAAGATGATTGTTTTTTGTTTCAGATCAACCGGCTGGCCAAAAATCAAGTACACCGTTGATCCCCTCTCGTTCAAGGGTCCTTCATGATATTGTTTATAACTTCTTTAATTATTAATATTTTTTTATGAAACTTGGTACACAACTTTGTTAATGAACATCCAAATAAATATCCAAACGATTTTTCAATCATTTTACTTATTCCTTTAAAATGAATCATTTCAAACAACCCTGATTTTCGGCTCGGCACAGTAGCCTAATCCCTTAAAACATATGTATATGGTATACCATTAAAAACTATTAGATACGTTTTTTTAATGTATGGAAACACTGTTTTAAGGGGTGTAAGCACCCCTTAGAGTGACGCATGTAAAGGGTTGATCTTGTCGTTTCACCCGCGAGTAGTCCACCGATTTCAGTAAAACAGAAACGAAAATTCTTCTTGTGAAAAACGATGAGAAATCGTTTATTGTAATTGTAATTAACTGAATAGCGTAATGCCCATCAGCCTAAATCCTATTCCAGAATTCACTCTGTGTTTCTGTAAAAGATTCACAGGAACCGATTTAGTTGGTCTCCAGTTTTATTACGTGCAGAGATAGATTTTAGACTCAAACGTGTGCAGTTGGGCTTGGTCATCAGATGTCGCCTCCACTGCCATTCTGCTTTAGAACAATCCCCATTAAAAACCTCTATACCGAATCGTTGTTGTTCTATGCAGTGGTAAATATACCAAATGCAGTATGCAGTTCTATGGCACAGTGTGTGTTGAGTAAAATCCTTCGGGCTAAAGCAAATAAGTGGTCCACGCCCGTTTTCGCAGGTAAACTCAATTGACGGTGTGCACCTGCTGGTAGCTTGAGATGAGACCAGCTCACGTCCCCACGAGCCTCTGGATATAAACGTTTTTTGCTCCACTTTTTCATTGAACACTCGATGACACGTCTCCCTGGCTAGTGTTGGTTCTCGTATCCCGGCGTTGTATGGTAGGTGTCGCATGATGGCAACGTTTCTCTATCTCCCTCCGGCTCCCTCGTTTCTCTTTCGCTCTCATTTTACAGCACACTCGATCTCACGAAAACCCGTAGCAGACACGTATAATCACCCCCCAAACGGTATAATGGATGTGGCATTCCTGAAACCGGAGGACATTACGGGAAAAAAAGAAGGAGAACCCCAGGCGGCGGAGGGAGAGATGATCCGACACACCTGTTCTCAACGACGACGACGAAATTGCAACGATTGCTACCTGAGGCGATCCTGAGAGACTTCCTCCCGTTTCGCTGAGAATTCGTCCTTGGATCTGTATCAAGGGTTTCTGGATCAAGGCGTTTCCGATCGTTTTTTCGCGACTTTCTCATTCCCTATCGGACATTCTCGACGCCCGATGGATGTCCTTTCACGGTGGATAGAGATTGGGTGCTGCGCGAGGTCGTTCAAGCGGACTGCTGGATGATTGTCACCCAGATAGACAGTCATGATGATCACGCCGTGCATACAATTGATGAAGTAAATTTTACAGCATATTGACTACATTTCATGATGCAAAGCCGTGAACTCATTTAGTATCGTGAATGTACAAAGCATTTTGATGTCAATATGTCGTTTACAAATGTATCGTACGTTTGGAGCCCGTTGAACTCATATCGCTGTACTCAAGTGTCCACAATTAATATCTGCAAATTTCACGTCATATGCAAGTCATCCGATGACTTGTGTTGATGAATTCACTGGGTTAGCACTGGTAGTAGACATGCCATGCAAGCAATATCACGGCGATATGCATGTTTGTCAGTGATACATTCGATAGGCGCAACATGACGGCGATATGCGTGTTTCTCAGCGATACATCCTGTGACGGCGATATGCATGTTTCTAAGTGATACACTCGATGAGCGCAATATGACGGCAATGTGTATATTTCTCAGTGATACATTCCACGAGCACAATATGATGTCGATATGCATGTTTCTCAGTGATACATTCCATGACGGCGATATGCAGGTTTTCAGAGATATATTCGATGAGCGCAATATGACGGTGATATGCATATTTCTCAGTGATACATCCCATGAGCGCAATATGACGGCGATATGCGTGTTGCTCAGTGATACATCCTATGACGGCGATATGCATGTTTCTAAGTGATACATTCGATGAGCGCAATATGACGGCAATATGTATATTTCTCAGTGATATATCCCACGAGCACAATATAATGGTGATATGCATGTTTCTCAGTGATACATTCGATGAGCGCAATATGACGGCAATATGTATATTTCTCAGTGATACATCCCACGAGCAGAATATGATGGCGATATGCATGTTTCTCAGTGATACATTCCATGACGGCGATATGCATGTTTTCAGTGATACATTCGATGAGTGCAATATGACGGAGATATGCGTGTTGCTCAGTGATACATCCTATGACGGCGATATGCATGTTTCTAAGTGATACATTCGATGAGCGCAATGTGACGGCGATATGTATATTTGTCAGTGAAACATCCCACGAGCACAATATGATGGTGATATGCATGTTTCTCAGTCATACATTCCATGACGGCGATATGCATGTTTTCAGTGATACATTCGATGAGCGCAATATGACGGCGATATGCATATTTCTCAGTGATACATCCCATGAGCGCAATGTGACGGCAATATGTATACAAATCCAGAATGATACAAATAGGCAAAGACACAAAGAAAGTTTACACAAGTATTAGAATGGCTAGGTGGGTAGCGCGATCAGCTCTAGAATTAGAAGACGTAGGTTCAAACCGTAGGTAGGTAAAAACTTCAACTAAGCAGGATACGTTTTAATCCATTTATCATATAGGCAGGAACATAAATAAAGCATATGGAAATAAAAATACTACGACATTTTGTTTAATGAACATTTTTGGATTTTTTAATTTTTCACGTCGTGACACCCATATGAGCTCCATATGAGCACAACAATTTATTCACGCCGTATCACCCATACGAGCCCTATATGCACTCACTTATTGTTAGATATTGGTGAGTCGATTTCGCGAGCTGATGAATTCACTGCATGCATATTCGCGTGAGAACAACTTTGCTTCATTTGGGTGTGGTAGTGTGAATCATCATGTGATGACAATATGACATCAAAGGGAGCACTCATAAGGGATACACACCTGTGAGACTCACTATGCCGCAGAGAAGATGTACATATGATGTCAATGTGATGTTCATCGGTCTATCTGGGCAGGCAATGATTTTTTAGTTGGGTATCGATTAGGAACGGCCCGGCAGTGTCCCTTCCCATTATGGCCTTTCTTCTTCGTTTATTCTCGACCTTTGCTTTCCCGTTGAGACAAAGGTGCGACTAGCCATGGTGAAAAAAAACAACAAAGAAGTATCCCTTGGGCGGAGATCGCGTTTAAGAAGCAGGTAGAAGCTCGCGGGCTCTTTTATTCACCTGATGCCTGCGGTTGGGCGCCGGTGCCAAGGGATCTGATGTTGCGTTCCAAGAGCCTACACAAACGGTCCTATGTACTAGGCCAGAAAACACACACAGATATATATTTACGTATACGTGCTTTAACCCGGTGTTCCTCTCGAATGTGGCCGATTGGGCGCGGGTGCTAGAAGCCTTTCGGTGTTTCTTTTATTTTTTCTTCGGCCTCTTCGCAGGCGATCCGTACCGAAGTGTCTCTCGGGAGATGTACAAAAGCGAGCTTTACACGCTTTCCTAGCACCGACCCTGGTCCACAGGAGGAAGAAAGATGGCAGTAGAGTGGCAGAAGAGAGATAGGGAGAGAGAAAAAGCGATGGTGCGAGATGCTGGGAAGGCATCATCACTGTGGATTGTGTGGCGAGACGAGGAAGAAGAAGATCAAGAGGGAATCAAGAAGGATAGACCGGTCAGTCAGCTGCTGGCGCCAACGGGTCGTATCACATCGTGTTCTAGACCATCGCTACACAGCTAGTTCCGACTAACAGACGTATATACCTCTCCAACCTTCGACTGGCGTTCTCTTCGTTTCTTCGGATCTCCTACTTCTCCCTCTTTCCCCCTTTCGCGCCAAAGTACATTTCGCCTCATTAATCTTGCTTTATGGTGGTGCCGCGACACACCTCGGCCTTCTCGCCTCTTCTTTCCCTCTCTCGTATTCGTCGTCCTGTCCCGTTCGAGATGAACATCCGGCTAACGTCGAACGACCTTTTTTTCTCTCTCCTCTTATTCATCGTGAATGGCCGAACGCACCGGGATTGTCCGCGAGACCAACAAGAATCAGGTCTCGTGATTGGAGTGAAATTGAGTGAGACGACCAGCCGGGGTGTAATTGGAAACACTTTTATCGGGCGATAAGCATGCCTGGAATAAATATGGAGGGCACAGACATACGGAGAGTTGCAGAAGGCCTTCATCGGCCAATGGCGATCGTCGTTTGGAACCGGAGGCGAACGGAAGTGCCTCTTTTGCGAAACTTTTGGCTAGGTTTAACTTCGCCAGCGTTTTTGGCGGACGCGACGAATCATGGCTGAGAGAAATGGTTATCGTTGCTCGTTGAGGGTAGGAATACAGTATTCGATGTTTCGAAATGCTATTGGGAGCTTGTATGTATTTTTTTCATCAGTAAAAACAGGAAAATGGTTCTAAACGAAGAGTCGCTGGTAGGTGGTATTAAGGGGTCTTCTCACTTCAGACGCTAAAAAAGGCTATTTTCATGAATTTTTTTTATAGGTTTATATTATAGATATTCATATAAATGTTGTTACACTTAATAAATACACTTTCGAAATACATTTAAATTTTTTTAATGTATTTATGTACCCCAAACAAACTTTAAACGCGTTTTCTCGAAACAACATTTTTCGACGGCTTGTCGATAAAATCTTCGGTATTACTGAACCTATTCTTATAAAATTTTAACCACATATTCTTTACAACTATAGCTATAGCGCATATCAAGGATCTTTATGAATTTTTATATTTACTACTTTTTTGCTAAAGACGGTGAAAAAACACGTTTTTTTCGAAAAATGTCCGCCATTTTGTTATTTTTGCATATATAAAAAATCGTATGATATGCGCTATAACCATTAACACAGTGAATCTAAAAGCGTTCGATTTTTTTCGTTTCGGATGATCCATCTCCCAAATGTCGTCAACAGCGCAGACCTACAATTTTTTAAAGACATTTTTTTAACTACCAGTTTCGTCTATAAATGGTGACTTGAATAAATAAATAAATTAAAAAAAAATTATTTCGAAAGTGTATTTATTATGTGTAATAAGTTTGATATCAATATCTATAATATGAACCTATCCAAAAATCATGAAAATAGCCTTTTATAGCGTCTGAAGGAAGAAGACCCCTTAAGTGATGTTCCTTGTCAGTGCTATCACAAAATTGCCGCACAAATACTAATGTTGTATACACTGTATTGGTTCAGGTTTCGTTCAGGTCAAAATTCTACTATTCCAATTGCAGTTGGTAAACCATTTGCAGTTGGAGGAACTGCAAATGGTTCATCATCAGAAGGTTCAGCACTTCTTCTTGTAGTTCACCTTCTGTTCTTGTAGGACACACATTTATATGCATATAGCAGGGCGTGTCATGTAATTGTGCAAATGACACTATCATATGGTACAAAACTATTGCGATACCCCAGAAATCCATTTAGACAGTGATTTATATCATCAAAGAAACGATCTGTGCATAATTTCAGCCAAGTCCGAGGTAACAGCTATTCGGAAGTGCAGCCGGAATTTTGTCTGTTATGCCACATCTGCGATCAAGATGCCACAAGCACTCGATGGTGTAGTGGCAGCATTCGTAGTATAAGCAGAAGATAGGCAGGTATGTTCGATTTCATTTGTAGGCGGAATGTTTTCTTCGAAATAAATCATTACAGGAGGTCAGGGAATGACTAATGAAAATAAAACATCATTGCAGTAGAACACTCAGTTGAGTATTCTATTTCATTTTGGATTAGTGAAATATTCTATGCATTTGGTAGACGGGCATTGATGCCTTGAACCAACACGAATGCAGTGTATACAAAGTCGAATAAACCACCCAATACGCATAGAGTAGGTCGCATCTTATAATATGGTAAAAATCACTATAAACATCGTCGCAAGTCACAAGCAACATTTTTAACCAATGTATAGACATTTTAGTCCTGTCCAGTATAAGGATCGTGGGGGGAGTTAATTTTGTATAGTGCCAATATCCATTGGATGAAAACCTACTTTATTATACAGGATCGAACAATCAACGTATGCTCATAAGATTTAGTGGTTGCGGTTAACACAGTGCATAATTTATGTAGGATCATAATCATGTAGTAGGCTATTTAATGCAAGAAAATATGAATACGTTTTAATATAGTGAATACGAAATGCAAAGCCATAACAACATAAAATGAGTCAAACTATTCTCGAACTTCATCTTAAGCTGCTCGCCTCTTCGACACTTCATCCAGGCACACTCTCAACGTCTCTCTTTATTTTTTTACATTCATCTCTGTCACACCAACACTCGTTCCATGCACTCTTTGTTCCGCAAGTGGCGTAACGGCTCGCCACACTAGTCACCCGCGCTCTTCCAAGCAACCGTCGCAGTCTCACTCACGCATAAACACGTTCTTCATAAATCTGTCATTCGCTCTAAACACTTCGGTCACCTTGGAGTTTTCTATTTCGTCTATAACCTGATTCTTATTTATCGTCGTCATTTTTAAGTCGTCACATTTATTCCTTTTTTCACACAGACACGCACATACAGTCACGCCCACCCGACGCTAAACCCACATTTACGCAACTGCTTAAATATCAATAAGCAGTACTATACTGGCAGTAACTACAACAATGAAATATTATCATCACCTCAGGAAAATACAAAACATAGTTAAGAGGTGAGACGCAGTCAGAGGCGTGAAAAAACGAGCATTTTCAATAATTTTTTTTAATAGTAATTAAGTTTGTTTTACAAAAGTGGTTACACAGACTTTTTATGTTATGTTTGAACTTGACTTGTACACATTTTCAAAGAAAAACATTGATTATTTATAAAAAATATCGGCACCTTTGTCGGAACCCCTTCGGCATGTAGCGCTTTGCGGTGACCATCATAAAATTTTACTGGATCATCTGAAATAAAAAAACCAAAAAAATAATCATTAGTTTAATAATAAATCTAGTCCTTAATCGAAGCTTTTTATTAAAAAATTAACAAAATGGGATGAATTCATATTTTTTAAATATTTTGGCCAATTTTAAAACGAAAGTATTCTTTATAAATTTTTGCTAAAGTTCATAGTTTTTGAGTAATACATTTTTGAAAATTTCCGTAAGAGTTTTCCAATTTTACATTTGATTCATGTATAGTAATACTGATTAAAAAATTATTTACATCGAATCATCAATTCCTGGCACATACAATAGGGCTTCTGCCGATGTGGAAGCTCCAAACTATCAATTTGTTGTTGTCTTCGAAGCATTGTGCCTTCCCGGGTATTATCGTTTGCGCGTTTGTCAGCCACGTCTATACGTTGAGACTAGACGCGGCCCCTTCACTAATCGTGGGATATCCCGGAAACTATCCATCGGATCGACTGGAAATTTTAAGGGAGTATTTTCGAAACATCATACTTCAAAAAAATGTAATAAAAAAATCGATTTTTTTGAAAAGCCTGACTGCATCTTACCCCTTAAAATATGGTTGTCAACACGATACATTTCTCTCAGTGTAGCGAATTACGAACGCTCGACTGCCATCCCTCCATCGTCACGTTGCGGCAGAGTGTTTCTGGGGTTCGAAACGATGATAATAGTCGGCACAGGGAGCGGCTAGGGTCATTATGCAGTCCCGGCCTTTGACTCTTCCAGATCCTTGGTGTCTTTCCATCGACACAAAAGGATGAAAGCAAAGCATGGCAGGAGTAAAGAACAGTCGCGACGATTGTCCTGTAATTATGGAAAATGTTGCACGGCAATTAACCCGCGACTCTCCTCGATGAAGTCCTCATCCGTGCGGCGTGCGTACGGAATAGGAGAGAAGGAGACAGAGAGAACACGCCGGCACAAATGGTGGCATCGAGGCGGGGATGAAAAAAAAAATGAGACACGATACGTGCAAGCGAGTGGAACTCGGGAGGTTCGAAAGAAACGTGGGAACGACTTGACGAGTCAGTAAACTATACATATATACACATATATATAATGCAATCGAGGAATAGATTGGCAAAGCGGGGGATATGGATGCTGGAAGTACTGCCAAGCGAGGTAGAAGCAAAGTTGCGAGTTGACCGTTCCCGTGAAAGAAAAAAAAGCGGAATCGTTGAACGACGTAGGAAGCAGCTGTATTACAGTGTTTTGTAGGCATAAGAACGAGTTTGTATCTTTTTCTCTCACGGCGGAGAATCCTCGAGGCGAGCGAGAATACATACGGACTTGTCCATTCTGAAGCCATTGAGGCAATAAACACGCGTGTAACGTTGTACGTACCAACGTGCGTGTAGTATATGAAAAGGCGCCTCGCAAAGTGGTCAAGCTTCATCCTCGTGGTGGTCACTGGAATTGCGCCAAGGGGCTGGATAAATAAGCGTACGTGACGATCGCCACTGTGCGCGAGGATTTTGCGGTTGGTAACAACGGGTGGGGTATTCCATGAAGGGGGTGGAATACGAGCCGCGTAACCTCGGGAACGGTATGGCAATTGTAATGCTAATCTTGCGCGATGTGCCAAGAGATGAAGGGAAGTTTGACGATGAAACATGCCGAAGGAACGAATTGCTTGGACCATCTTGCGCGAGGGTAAGAGGAAATGATTTTTGATCGTACCCTGAAGAGCACGTGGGGGTTGTCCAGAGGGAATATCACCCGCGATGCATTACTCTGGGAAGTCTTGAGTGTCGGAAGAATAATGAGAAGTCGTTTCTCAGGATATGCCTGGTCTTTTTTTGCCATCTTTTCTCCTCCGTCTCGTTCCATTCAATACGAGGGGATGCTGACGGTTGAGTATCTCCAGCTAGGCCGTACTTTCTCGTCTGTACGACGAGGGCAGAGCTTTACGACGTGGAAGGGCAATGACAGCGCCGAACGAGGGCCCCCATTCAGTTGAGTAGAGAAAGGCAAGGCATCGGGGAAAGTATGTGCTCGGTAGACAAGAGACCTTCTGGCGTAAAGTCGCGTGCCAGCCGGAAATGACTGCAGCGCCGGAACCGGATGAGCGAGGGGTTCCTGTATAGGCGCACGCGTCAGACTACGAGAGACATTAGGGTGATCGTTTCTCATGCAAAAAAGGAAGGGCCGTTGACTATGGCGTGGAAATGATTTTCGCACGCGTCAGCGGACTTGGATGTTCGTACGGAAAATCCATCACACTCGAGTTCTTATCGTACACACACGCACCTATATATCTACGATGAACCCGCATTGTTGCGAACTGAGAAGAAAAAAGTCATTGATACAATATCATTGGTGTTAGTTAAGGGGCCAGTCCATTTTGAAGCCACGAAAAAAGGCTATTTTCGCGATTTTTTTTTGAGGATTTTATAAAAGATATGAATATAAAAGTTGTTGGGCTTGATAAATAAAGTCTTGAAATACATTAAAACAAATTTTAATTCATTTTTATTCATTTTTAAGTACAAAAATTATAGTTTAACGTAACGTCTCAAAAATAGGTGGGCTAGGTTGCTCCATCACAACTCGGCAACGGCTTGTCTGAAACAAAAAAATCAAAGTGCATTAGATTCAGTATAACACCAGCTACAAAATGACGCTCGGATATAAAGTTTTATCGAAAAATAAAAAAATGGCAGATCAAAAACGAAAAAAGTAAAAAAACGTGCTTTTTTCGCAGTTTTTCGCAAAAAAAAGAGTAAAAATTAAAATTTGTAAACCATCGAGCGTTATCTTGTTGCGAATCATATTTACAATATGTGGTTCAAATTTTAAGAGAATCGGTTTATTGGTTTTAGAGATGCGATGGAGCTAGATTTTGAAAACGTTGTTTCGAGAAAAACGCGTTTGAAGTTTATACTATGAAAAGCTCTTACCTAAACTCAATCGGCGATTCCTGCACCGCACAAAATCCTCCTGATTGCTCATCATCGTCGATGTCTTCAAGTCTTGCTTGCTTTCGATTTTATGAAATTTTCAAAGTTGGCTGGCCCCTTGATGAAATTTCGTTGATTCGATTGTAAAATTGTCGATGTAAATAATCGGATTTATTAGTCCGAACGAAACGCTATTGTCTTTAATAACACGATAAAATTAAAAGTTTTTTTTTCATTCAAAAGATATATTGTTAGCCGAGAACAATATATTATTGAAACTATCTAAAAAATTATCGCGAACAAATTATATAGTTTTAAATCCATTTTCTGCAACGAACAAAAAAGCGTTTCAACTCATGACATGAATATTGTTGATGCGAGTACACAAGAAAAATTGAATTTTGCTCGTTTGATTCAGATAAAATTTCTATGGGGAAAATATGTTATTTTATTTTTTTCACCATATCCGATATTGATTTCCAAGTACATTATTCATTAAAATATTAATATTTTATTTTTATAGAAAAATATTAAGCAAATGTCTGAATTGGTTAAAAAATTATGCGAAAATAAAATTTGTTTCTTGCGCATTTGGTTGAAAAAATTCAACCAAATCATGGCCGCGCGTTACCGAAATTATAGGAGTGAGGAAACCCGTAGTTCTCGGTGTAGCCGCTAGAAGCCGCACGCGCGCCCGTTTCTCGTAAGCGTAGCGCGAACCGAAAATCTACTTAAACGCCGGAGAAACTCTAAAGAGTATCGCTTCTTGGCCTGTGGCTAAGATCAAAGTGTAGTATCTGTTCTTTATCAGTTGAATATATGATATTCTCTCCATGGATATTCCATTGGATATCTGATATTCTCTCCACTATTATCGTGGATGATCATTCTAATGCTCACTTTTCATTTAAGGCGGTCCTCTAGTTTCTCGGCCGTTTTTTTACGGCTTTTTGAATAATTTTTTACGGTCAAAGCATCGAAATAATTAATCTCATTGTTTTTGCATAATCTTTATTAACATTTAAATAAGGTTTACAAATTTTTTGAAGACAAAATATATAATAGAATAAAAGTTATAGTGGCCGACAGGAAGACATCAAGTAAAAGAGGTGCTTGACGGTGATCAAGATTGCGGCTGTTCTGTTTATCTGAAATCAAAAAACCAAACGGCATTTTAATATTCACATTTAAGACTAGCGATTGAAGTAGAGTGAATTCTAAATTACAAAAATTGTCTTTTTTATACACTTTTGAAAATTACATTCCATTTTTTACTCATTTTTTCTTAAGTTTTTCGCTCGTACAAAAAAAACTATCGAAGCAATCATGATAATCCTAGTTCAATCGCTGGCTTATAACATATTAAAGATGCTGTATAAATTTGAACATGGTCGGTGCAGTAGTTTCTGAAATATCGTGGTCACCGTTTCGAAAAATGGTGTTTCGAAAAAAACGCGTTTGAAAGTATACCTGCTCCGTATACCTGCTCCGTTCCAGGGCCGTAGCTTGTGAACCACGTCGAATATCGAAAAATCCTTTGGCACACATTTTCTACACATGTTGTAGATGTGATTTATGAAGAAAAAAATCGATTTTTTCGACCCGAGAAACTAGACGACCGCCTTAAGATTCAAAACAAATTGAAAAACTTACGTCCTTAGGCATATTCGTTTCGATGCAGTAAAGAAATCATTAATTCTATTGATTATATTTTTGTACGAAATAAAAAATGTTGTAGCAACCGCTTAATTATTTCATCCATACATCTCCGGATTGTATATAGAATGATTTCAATACAATATAATTTTATTCGAACGATAATGTAGATATTCAGAGAACAGAAGAGCTTTTTCAAATAAAATAATATGTTATTTAAATCAATCACATTTTCCAATATTCTATAATATTGTAACAATCTCATATATCGGTAGGACTCCGCAGCAGCACATTTATTTGGATCAACCAATATATTTTTTTGATTCAATTAGTTTTTTTTCTCACTGCGGCCATCAATGATCATCCTCATAGAAATCCAGTGACTCAGACCATCGGCACTTCTCCGTGAAGCATCATTTCACTCGATTGCGACAGACGCCTCCATCTCACGCCACTGATATTCCTCATCCTCAAGGGTATCTGCACACGGCGGCCGATGAATGTAAGAAAAATTCAGCCTATTCCCAAAGACAAAACCAGTCACATAAAAGATCCAGGAAATGCCTCGGTCGATCTTTCGTAATCAGGTATGAGAGGTAGCTGTCGCGCTGAAACGTCGTTACTTCGGATCGTCGTTCATTATGGAAGAATGTGATGCTCGCGATGATATCCGCGATTTATCGCCACGAATCTCATAGGGAAGCTTCGAGGATCGCGTTGCGCGGAGGTACATACGTATGTGTACATACCGCGAGGACATCCAGCACGTTGTCAAAGAGGAAGTGGAGAACGGCGAGGGTGATAGACACACAGAGAGAGAGAGAGGGATGGAGAGCGGAGGTTCGTGACCAGCAATTTGTTTGCATGTAAATTACGCAACGTTGTTATATACATGAATTAGCATATTGTGTACTGGTACGTGGAGTACAGAGATATAATGCATTTGAGCCTTTAGATCCATCGTGCGTACTACGAAATTCGCTTGTACCGGTATAAATAGGGTATGGGAGAGATGAGAGTTGCCTGATGTGGCATGAACAGAGGGAATAGAGAATAGAGAGACCGAGAGAGAGAGAGATAGAAAGACTGAGGGACGCAAGAGAGAGAGAGCGAGAGAGAGAGAGAGAGAGCTCCAGTTCAAATCACGACCATGAAGCGGTGGATTCGACGTGGCCTCGAAAACCCAGGGGAGCCTGTAACGAGCTTTTGGCTCCGTTGGACCCTTCTCCGGATCATCATTACACGGTGCTAGCACGGTGAACACTTTCTCTCTCTCTCTCTCTCTCTCTCTCTCTCTCTCTCTCTTTCTCTTTCTGCCTCTGGCATTAGTTATCTTCGTCCATCATTGGACGTCCTCCCGCACATCATTGAGCGACTGACACGCCATCACGGACGTCATTATGCGGGCATAGAAACCGTATGCATAGGTGTTTAGTGCGCGTGTACGCTATACCGCATACAAGTAAGGCGATGTATTGGTGGATGGACCAGCCTCGAGATATACTGCCGTGACAATTGAGTCCATTGACCATGTCATCGCAATTGCGTTGTTACGAAAACTCTGCGAAGGGCGGAAGGGAAAGTCGATATGAAGATTGGAGATGCAAAAAATGGTTGGACACAAGCGCACAGGGTTTGGATTTTTACATGGTTGGATGAAGGATGGAAGGGCAAAACTGAGAACGTATGTTCTGTCAAGTTCTGTTTGTAACGTAGGGAACTCGGGGTGCATCATAAGCCTAGCTACTAAACAGTGCGTACGAGCACACTGCCCCTGTAGAAGGTTGAAGGGGTGGCTGGGAGGTGAATGAGTGTGAAAGTATCAACCGTCGCGGAAGCACGCGTCTCGAGTGCGAAAATACTGATTATTAACATAATCAGGACGGTTTGTCAGAAATGTTCAAGGTTATTGCGTAATTTTTTGTTAGTTCCTCAACCGTCTAATGGGGCAAGATGAATACAAGCTATCGCAAGGCCGCAATATTTAACAACCCACCACTATTTACGTTAGAGAGGGTGAAATGAAACTAATAGGGGGAAGTCCCGTAATGCCGGACGGCACCCAGTGTCGGCTGTCACGACAATGTCGCAGCGCGTTCGCGTAAAAAACCCATGAAAGGGGTGTAGGGGAGCGTGGCGATACACAATCGCGGGACGCGGTTTGCCACTGACGCGCGAGGCCAAAGTGGAAGCGATTGATTGCTGCGTTTGGCGGGAGTACACTGCGTCGGGTAAGATCGAGGTGAGTGTTACTGCTAAGTTTCTGTGTTGGAGTGTTTATGTCAATGGTTATTACACATCGTGTTCCATAAGTATTCGAAGTTTGCTAAAGTTTTTCTTGGATTCCCAAGGGGTTTTGGTATAAAACGCGTAATTTTAGGGATTCTCTGTCCCCTGGTACCGGACACAAAGTGGTCCCTTAACGCCGGACAGTAAACATGCTGCTTTTTCTCGTAAGCATTTATCCTTTTCATTATAACTGTTGTACGTTGTTTTACAGGATAGAAGAACGCAGCGAAATCCAAATGGAAGAGAAGAAAGAGGAAGGACAATGGACCAAAAAAAATTGCTAACTGAGTTTGAGAGAAGCTTCGCTGCGCTACGACGTTCCGAAAAGCACTCTACATGACAAAACATCGTTATTAAACCGTGGACTAGCTTTGCTCCAGGTGTTGTGCAGATTCTCCATAATTTGTCGCCATTGCCATGCTGTAAAAAAACGATCAGTTGCTAGGAAGAGAAAAACCGAAAGAAGTGAAATTCTGACTTCATGGTCGTGCAAAATTGTTGTCGAAAAAAAGAGAATAAAAATAACGTTAAGGACAAACGGAAAGGAATTGGAAAGAAGTTTAAAACAACGGTAGAAGAAAATGGAAAACAACCAAAGGCGTAAAGGTCAAAGGAAAAGGTGGGGCTAAAGCGAAGAAAAAGCAACCGTCAACTCAAATATCGAATATATAAACTCCTTGCGTAGGATGCCTGGAGGACCACGAAAAAGTCTGGATGCAGTGCGCCACCTGCCGTGGATAGGTTTATGAATAATTTGCAGAGTTCCCTAAATGTTCGAAAACTTACATATGCCATTGATGCACAATATTTTGAAGATGTTCGGCGCTGGGGGCTCGAAGTTAAGTCTGTCCGGCACTAGGTGCCACTTGCAGTGATGGCAATTTTTTGTTGCAACGTTTGAGTAAAGTATTTCATTTCATTTATGCAGAGGTTGCATTTTTATTAATTTACTTTGGATTTAAAATTTGTTGACGTAATTATTTCAAAACAAAATTTACATTTCTCGAAGCAGTTTTTTTAATTGTCCGAAAAACTTACGTATCCGCGACTGGGGGACTTCCCCCTATTATCAATATTTCAACCAATTTTCACCTCAATCGGCTTAATAGTTTTTGAGTAATCCTGCACGGCAATTTCGAAAATACAGTTTAGATGAAAACCCGTTTGAAGTTAACGCCCGCTCCGAATCCGAGCGATGAGGCACAGCGAAACATTGAGAAAATATTCTACATACCAACATAATTCTATCGTTTGAAGAAAAGAAAAAGAAATACATTTTTTGATCGTTGTAAATGTATATTCCACTTTTAAAAAACCTTTGTACAAATGTTAACTTTGTACAAATTGTATTGATTATTGATTTGCTATCGAAGACATAGGCGTTGGTGAGATATTCAACACGTTAAGATGAGGGTAGGGGTTCCAGCGTGAAAAAAACACTTTTGTGCGATTTTTTTCATCTATATAAATAGAGTAACTTTATTGAAACCTTTTGTACATTGTTAAGTGTCATTTCAAGAACATTCCGTGAAATTTGTACGCGAAAATATCCACAAACAAGCCGGTGCCGCGTTTTTCTCGAAACTACTTTTTCAAAGTCCGCGTTCACTGCCATTTGAAAACTACATGACCGATTCCCGAGCAGAAATTTGTTCAGGGTGAAATCCGGACCGGATCAGGCTGCCACAATAGCAAATCCGCGCCGGGTCAGGCAAATTTAGTCCGGCCCTGATCAGGGATGTAACGCTTTTGCAAATTCAGGTCCGGATCAGGCACCTTATCAGGCTCTGGTCAGGCGCTTCATCAGGCCCGGATCAAGCAACTTATCTTGTTGCGGATTACGAAATCTATGTATACTTATCCATGCGAGTCGGCAACGTTCAACATGTGGCAAGTAAAAAAACGGAAACAATTAAAACATGCTCATTGGTATCTGTCGATCGGAAAATGGTGTGTTTGGATACGAGCAACAACGACACGGAAGAAAAGATCTGGGTGATGTCTCTTCTCCACTGATAACAGGAAAAAAATACGAGGTTCGTTTCGCATTAAATATATTACAAAATATAAAATTTAAGAGAATAAAAATACGTATACATTTAAAAAATGCATTTCTAGACTGACTGTATGCTCGTGCATTACAATCAATCGTAAAAAATTGATTAAATTGTTCCTCAGACTAATAGTAATCTCTATTTTATCATTTTATTGCCAATATTTTAGCCTGTCCGGCGCAAATCAGGCGTGCCTGATCAGGACGCCTTATTAATGCCTGATAAGGCTCCTATCCGGCGCAAATCAGGCGTGCTTGATCAGGGGGCCTTATTAATGCCTGATAAGGCTCCTATCCGGCGTAAATCAGGCGTGCCTGATCCGGGCGCCTTATTAATGGCTGATAAGACTCCTATCCGGCGCAAATCGGGCGTGCCTGATCAGGGCGCCTTATTGATCCCTGCTCAGGCCCCTGTCTGGCTCAAAGCAGGCGTGCCTGATCAGGGCGCCTTATTGATCCCTGATCCGGCCCTGATGGATACTCAGGCAGCCTGATTAGATTTCTGCTCGGGTTTATTTCAAACTTGGTACACACTTTCTATATATAAAATACCTCCGCCCAACGGTTAGTTTGAGATTTTTTTTACATTCAGGATGTTTTCCACCCCCAAAATGGCGGAATTTTTCGTGAAAAATAGCACCTTTCACTTTACATGACCACCAAAAATTTAGAAACGAAAAAAAAAAAATTATCAAAGACCAAATGGTACTTGTTTTCAGATAATTTCTAGCTGAGATACAGTGAACACCGCAAATCGTGTTTTTCCAAAGGCGTTCTCGGAAAAGCTTTGTCACCGGCTTGTTTGTGGACATTTTCGCGTACAAATTTCACGGAATGTTCTTGAAATGACACTTAACAATGTACAAAAGGTTTCAATAAATTTACTCCATCCACATAGATGAAAAAAATTCGCAAAAAAGTTTTTTTTTTCACGCTGAAACCCCTACCCTCCCCTTAAGCTACTACAAAGACGTTCCTCGAAGTCGAAAGTCTTGAAAATCACCTTCCATCATATAAATATGTGTATGTATGTGGGTGTGTGTGCGTGAGTATACGTGCCAGCTGTGCAATTTACCATTGCGAAGCGAGAGCAAGGGAGAGTTTGCACGAAAGGTTTGCACGCTCGGTTCGTACCTATAATGACAGATTCGACGCGGGACTAATGACACATTCGATTCGGGATTCGGCAATAATAAAGGTAGAACGAGCGAGTAAAAAAAACGAAAAAAAAAAGGAATCACCACAGCTAGGTATAGTTATACAGGTATGAAGCCAAGCGGAAGAAGGATCACGCAGCGAGCCCGAGAAATCGTTTTTAATTCGTTTATTTTTTCCCTTTATCCGAACCGAATATGATTTATAGAGAGGTGGAGAGGCGTTGCCGGAGATATTTTCGTCTGCCGGGCGTTGATCAGAGGCAAAGACTTGCACGAGACTTGCTCATCGAATGGCAAACTCCAAAGTGCACACGACGCGTCGTCCAAGCGCCCCCTGGCCAAGGATGTATACGACACGCAGGGAGAGAAACAGGTGTTGGCTTGAATTCCGCGTGTCCACTTCGCGTTTCGTTTTCGCTCTCTCGCTCGTAATTGATCGAAGCTGACCAGGCAAATCGGACCTGCATATCTAGATTAAAATTGAACGAAACGAATGCTCGACTTTTGGTCCCCCCCTTTTTGTTTTCTTTAGCTGATAAAGCTAAGCCGTGAAGGGCTCGGGGGGAGGGAGGGCCGAGAGAATTCTGAAACGGACGCCATAGGCCCACGTCTCAGGCCGCAAAATTGGCTAATCGAGCAAGGGGCGCGGATTATTATTCGGGCTGTGTAACTGCGCCGCCAAAAATTAAGTAATGCTCACAAAAGGTATAACCGGGGAGCATCCGTGTGCACCTGCGCGCGTTCGTTTTCGTGCAATTCAGCAGGTGATGCGCCCTTTAGACACGACGACACAAGAGGACGCGAAACGTCAGAGAGAAAAGAGGAGACGATCGCGGAGCGTGCGGTCGTGAATGCAGTTTGGGACTTTTGAGGAAGCATTCGCCATGTACAGGGTGTTTGGCGCATGGAACGACACCAGTTTTTTTTTGGGAGATTGAAGGTGTCATTTGCTAGGTTTTTCCCCCTTAGACCCGATGTCGTAAGTGTCACGGTAATTGAGATATGATTTTTTTGGTTTTTTTATTACCCGAAATTTCGCCTTTGAAACGTCAAAACTGTTTTTTTGTGGTTGCAATAGCACGAAACAACTTTTGTTGTATTCTGTTATAAATTTATTTATCATATATATGCATTTATGTTATAAGTGTATTTATTATATAAATATATTTACCATATAAATATATTTATTATATAAATGTATTTATTTTATAAATGTATTTCTCATATAAATATATTAATTACATAAATGTATTTATTATATAAGTGTATTTATTATAGATAAATAATTATTTGATACAATTAGTTTCAAGAAAATGACTTATGAGCTTCCAAAGTCTTAACCGTCAGGCCGTGAAGGTATTTGAGGCACCTTAATCCCGTGAACCTGGGTCGTTTTCGTTTTTGCGATATTAAACCAACAATTGTCAATGAAATAAAATCTGAAAAAAATTCATGGTCAATCTTTAGGCCGTACTTCCCAAGGAAAAAATATGACTTTTTTCTTTTTTATCTTTAGTAATTTTTTTCATTAAATATTGAGTAACCGGCGAGGAAAATGATTTTGGGCCGGACGAAAACGACCCAGGTTCACGGATTGAGGGTTAAAAATGCGTAAAAGTATGAAAAATGTCAACTTCCAAATTCATTATAAAAAAACTAAATGCTGTATTGAAGTTAGCTTTGTTTTGAAAAGTTCTCTACTTTATATCCTTCCCAAGGGTATGCCACATGTCACAGAAATCATTCATTATGTGGTCAAAATAAAGAGAATAAGTTTTTTTTCATAATGAATTTAGAAGTTGACATTTTTCATACATTTACACATTTTTAAGACTTTGGAAGCTCAAGATTTCCTTGAAACCAATTGTATCAAATAATGATTTATTTATAATAACCATACATTTGCAGAGTACAACAAAAGTTATTTCGTGCTATTACAACCACAAAGAAAAAAGTTACGCCGATAAGAAGGCGAAATTTCGGGTAATTAAAAAAAAAAGTCTAAGGGTAAAAACATTAGCAAATGGGCCCCCCTCAATGCGTCAAAAAATTGTGTCGGCCCATGTTCCAAACACCCTGTAGACAAAATGCTTGGATATGTGTGGGTCTGATCAGGGCCTCGCGCTGCTCATCTTTCACTCGACTCTCTCTCTCTCTCTTTCTTTGCGTGTTTGGCGTAAAACCGCGTAACGAGCTTGTACGTGCTGCTTATTTACACACACGAAAAAAAAAAAACATTTCGCTACCCTGCACAACAATTGTGTGGCTTGTGCACGCGCCTTCACCATCACCATATCCAGAGAAAGGGAGAGTTCCTGGTCGGAGGTCTTGCTGAAAATTTGAAGAAAGTGTTGATTTTTTTTTTACTTTGCATCCTCGCCATGTCTTTTTGGATTTGTACGAGGGGGAAAAGGATCGATTTGTTTGGAAATCAATATCCTTGGATCTTCTATTGCTTATCGCTTCAAGCTCTTCGCGGTTTCGTAGCCACCAGGAAGCTTCGTGATTTTTAGTCATATCTCTTCGCCCATCTGTAGCAAAGTGCACTCCCGCGCTTCATCATCGTAACGCTTTGGTTTGGAGTTTTTGAATAATTTGTTATGTGAAAGTGGTGCGGTTAGTGTGGCATAATGTTCTTTTCGTAATAAAATGGGGTTTTCACTTGACGAGTATCTACTGTACTTTTGACACGATTTGGAAATTGTCAGATGTCAAATATTGAAAATTGTTGGCGTTTGCAAAATACGGTTTTTTCACTAGATGGCGGATTGGTTCGCGGTCAGATTGAAAGCAATTGAATTGCGATCCAATATTACAATGTCTACATAGCTAAAAAACCAGGGAATTTTACTTTAGGGGTCGTTTTGCGTCATTAATCACGTTAGGCTCAAATAGGGGGGGGGGGGGGGATTTGGAAAACATGACGATTGATCATGCTGGCGGCGGGGGGGGGGGGGGGGGGGGGGTGTTGTGACTTATCACGTGTATTTTTTTGTGCAGGGGGGGGGGGCTCCCAACCTCACCAAATCTCTATGGGTGGGGCTGGGGGGTCGAAAAGTGGCCTAAAAACCTCACGTGATTAATGGACGACCTCTAAACGGGTTATGCCTAGTTTTAACAGTCGAAAACAGCTCATTTGGGGATTTTGCTAATTCTTTAGATAAGTGTATTTTCCGAAAAATGAGCTTGAAATTATTTTTTGCCTATTTTCTTATTTATTGGGTTATAAATCATGATATTCAGTCAGGGGAAGCTGAAATTCACCCCCCCCCCCCATAAAAAGTTAAGGGGTTTTGGATTTCGCGGAAACACGTCATAAAATAGGGCATTTTTGAACATTTCGACGCCTGTGTTGGGTTTTTGAAAAATTAAAAATGATTTTTACTGATTTTTTGCTCGTAAAATAATTGTTAATAAAATGTCTGCTTCCCCCAACTGAATATCATCATTTATAACCCAATAAATGATATTTTATCGGAGAAATCGGATAATATTTTTCGGCAAAGTCACCTATCTAAAGAAATACCAGGATTTCTTTTCAGAAAATCGTGATGAAAAATTTCAACAAAAATTAGGTATTTGAAAAAGTATAATCTGAAGAGCACTCTGTAATTTTTTTGTGTAAGAATATTTAAGTATAGTCGATTTACAGATGTCCGGGAAGCAGCTCTCGAAAACGTCTTTTGCAGTGAGCCATGCCCTTCTGAACCAGGTTATCTAATATAAAAAAATTTAACAGATTTCGTTGGTAGGTATAATAATTAATTCTATGATTAATCGAAGGAGTTTCCGAAATACAAAATTTAAAACAATGGTGCCCGTTGCAAGTGAGTCTTGATTTTTGCGAGAAATGGGCATTTTTCGTTAATCACATCGAAAGTATACTTTGGAAAAAAAGCCTCCGATCAAATAGGATATTTTTACATCTAGAAAAGGCCCTAAAGAGTTCGGAAAGATCGATGCAGTCGGTTTTGAGATATTTTGCTCATCGACTTTGAAAATGTACTTTCGAGAAAAAAAAGCTTTTAAAAGTTCGAACGAGGCTCCGAGCGTTCTGACGGGCGTCAACAGAGCAGCCTATAAATCTGTCAATTTTGATCCGATCCCATTGGAATTTTCAGGGAACATTCATAAAATCATACACTGTCAAAATATATTGGTTTTATAATCAATATATACAATTAATATATATTTTATATTGGTTTTATAACATTTATAACCCAATAAACATTCATCAAATGAGGTACTGTCAAAATATATTGGTTTTGAATAAAGTGATGTGTCGATTATTACAACTAGGCATAACCCCTTAAGGGCTTACACCTAGCTGAAGTTTTTGAACATATCGACTTTTGGGCTTCGATGGCTTCTTCAAGGATAACATTTCAAAAATATTCTCCGATAATTTCACGTGATCCGTTGAAAATTAAGGGAGTTATGAGCGTTTGTAGGTAGGTTCCGCGAACCGGCAAACTGCAAACCAGCAAAATTTCGACGCGGTTTTTTTCGAAATAACTTTTTCAAAATCGGTGACCACGATATCTCAAGCATCACTGCACCGATCAACTTTAAATCTTACAAGCTTTTTCATCACAAATGTAGCAGTGCTTGAACGAAGGAATTTCTTTTTCGATGCATAATTTTTTTTTATCAACGAAAATAGAGCGTTTTTTTCACCGAAAAACGATATTTTCACTTTGGACTGCAGCCATTTTGTCAAAAGTCAATATTTTATTAAATCCTTTGTCCAGGCACTACATAATTTCATGCAAACACTAAATGCGTTTGATTTTTTCATTTCTAGATATCTACGACATTTATAAATATTTTTCAATCCAAAAATTGGAAAAAAAAATACTTAAGCCACACTCTTTAATGTAGAAAAAAAGAATTGGAAATCTGCACACGTTTCCCCAGAAAAAAATCACGAAAATTCCTGTTTTTTTCGGCCACGAGCTAGGTGTGACCCGGTAAGAAATGTGCATAAGCTTGACATTTGTAAAATATCATTTTTTTATTGCATGGTTTTATAGCCTGGGGCTTTAATTCATATTTGCAACAAATATTTCGTGAAAATTGCCAAATTTCATCAACTTATGATGATTTTCGTGAAGGATCAGATCGCCAACTGCGTGACGGCGAGCTTTTTCTTTTGGATTTTTTTCGAAACTGTGTCTTATGAAACGTCGTCTTATGTCAAAATCTGTCCGTCCGATTCAGTGTTAATTTTGGCCGAGGATAGTTTCAAACATTTGCTAGCGTCTCACCAGACGATTTTTTAAAATATGTCTATCCATTTATTATAAACACATGAGGAAAGTTGTTTTTTTTTAAACTAAGTTTTTTCTACAGCTTGGTATGTCCCTTTTTTCAAAATAAAAAAGAAACTATCCTTTCATACGAAAGTTTTATTACAATACTAAACGTAAAATTTTTCCAATTTCTCATCGCAGATTAGCCTAGTTGTCGGAACCACCCACACCGGTTGGCCATGCAGCACCGTCGGCAGATTGTTAAAATAATTATCCCTCCATTGTTTATGAATATTTTTCAATGAAAAAAAAATGCAAATTCGGCAAGAATAACTATTAATTCTGTGTAAAATACCAATGTCCCTACGTCAATACCCTCGTCAGTAAAAATATGACAAATTGACCTGTTTATTGTGCCTCGAGTTTATGCAGATCCATTAATTAAACGTAGAGAAAATGGCGCAATGGCTCGAGCAACAAGCGACAGCTAATTGTAAGACGAAAAATACTATGCGACGCGGTTGAAACAAAATCAGTGATTGCGTGATGTTCCTTTGGTTTTTATGACCCTCCGTGCGCCAGCTGCTCGCGTGATACACTCATGGCCTGATTAGTTTAAAAAACGGAGCGAGAAATGGTCAGTCACGGCAGTCATTTTCGGCCGACATTCGGAAAAAGATTGACTAGCGTGTATACACGCTGCAGAGACAAACGGTGTGTGTGTATGAAATTACGAAACCGTTACGAAGGATCGAAGAAACGATATGTTCGAGGGCGGTATGAGGTATAATTACAATTTTGGCCTATCGTGAGAAAACAACTATTCCTCCGCGATTTATCTCGTCTCCCGTTCTTTCCGTGAATAAGTTTCGACGCCACATGGACATATATCATTTTTGGTCGACTATACTATCTGGTTCATTAAGGGGTCTTTCCACTTTAGACGCTAAAAAAGGCTATTTTCATGCATTTTTTTTGATAGGTTTATATTATAGATATTAATATAAAAGTTGTTACACTTAAGGAGAGATATACACCTAGATGGTCGAGGTCGAGGATTCAGAAGCTATGAACATTCTGTCGACGGTAGAAGACCTACACTATGGGCCTGGTATCGATGATTCCATGTAAGTTGACAAATTTCATGATTTATTCATTCCCAAATTTTCAAACGTGTTTTTCTCAAAACCACGTTTTTCAAATCGGTACCCAAAATTTCGCGAAAAGCAATGAACCGATTGCCTTGAGGTTTTTTGTGGTTATTCTACACACCATTATCTAGTACTTGTCATAGGATTTTTTTCCGTTACTTAGTTTTTGTTTTATAGGCAAAATAATAACTAATTTTTGGCCCAAAAATCACTATTTATGTTCAAACGTCCGCCATTTTGTCATAAATCGATATTTTCAAAATCGGCTATGACAAGTACTAGATTATAGTATCTAATTTAATAATCTTTTTGGTTTTTTTTTCAGATGATTTTTGAAGAAACGCGAGTGGGTACCGTATACGCAGATTTTTTTACAACGCTCTAAGGATCATACAATATCCTTGTATAGTTTTGATATTTTAAAACAAAGAAAATTAAACATATTTTTGAATGTATATACTTTAAGATAATTAAAACCCCAATCCCAAATTTCAAATAGTTTTCCTTGAAAAAATTCACAAAAATGGCCTTTTTTTCCGGCTCCCAAGTGTATATCTCCCCTTAATAAATACACTTTCGAAATACATTAAAAAATGTTTAAATGTATTTATGTAACCTAAACAAACATTAAGGGGTTAGGCCACAGTGATGAGTATAAAATCATGTGCGAATTTAACAAATTTTTTCCCTATGAAAAAGTGACTCATAAAATTAATAACACATCTATTTAGTAGGAGTATCAAGCTGTTAGAAAATATTTTTTTTTTACGTACAAAATGGCCGACTTCTAATATTTTCTTTTGTTATCTTTTTTTAGGCGCTCCGCGGCGTGACATTTAACATCCACAATTTTTTACCTAGAACAAAAAACAAAATTTTTCGTCAATCTAGATTAGAATACCTAGAGAAGTACGTACGGAATTGAAAAAATATTGTTTTATTCAAATGTTACACGTATTTGAACTTAAGAAATGAATTTTCAGTGAAAAATTTCGTATGAAACTGCTCATAAAATGAAAAGTTTTCGATTAATCAGAAATTCCGCACGTACTTCTCTGCGAAATGCAATTAGGAACAAAACTTTTAAATTTGAAGTAAATCGAGTGAAAATTGTTAAAGTTGTCACGCCAATTGGAAAAAGCTGTTTCGAGAAAAACGCATTTAAAGTTTTAGGTATTCTATGGCCATGCCAGAAGTGGGCTTACGTTAAACGCTCAAAGTCGGTGAAAAAAAATGTTCCCGCTATAAATCGAATAGTAACTTATTCTTATGATGATAAAGCACCGTTCTAGCGAAAGAAAAATATCGATTTTTTGAAAATTCTACTGTGCCCTTACCCCTTAAACGCGTTTTTCTCAAAACAACGTTTTTCGACGGCTTGTTGATAAAATCTACGAAACTAATGAACCGATCCTCATGATATTTTAACGGCACATTCTTTACAACTATAGCTATAGCACATATCAAGGACTAAAAAAAAATTATATTTACTACTTTTTTTGCCAAAAACGGTGAAAAAACACGTTTGTTTGCTTTTCGAAAAATGTCCGCCATTTTGTTATTTTTGCATATATCAAAAATCGTATTATATGCGCTATAGCCATTAACATACTGAATCTAAAACCGTTGATTTTTTTGTTTCGGATGATCCATCTCCGAGATTTCATCAACGGCGCAGACCTACAATTTTTTAGGACATATTTTGACTACCATTTTCGTCTATAAATAGTGACTTAAATAAATATTTAAAATAAAGTATTTCGATGGTGTATTTATCAAGTGTAACAACTTTCATATCAATATCTATAATATAAAATTATAAAAAATTCGTGAAAATAGGGTTTTTTTAGCGTCTAAAGTGAGAAGCCCCTTTAAACATTTCTTAACTTTCTCAGAGCCCTGGCGTGGATACTTTGAATGGAACCTTGCAGGGCGATCACGATCCAGTTGAGTCAAATGAGGGCTTATGATTTTTTTTCCAATAAACTTTAAAAAAATGCGTACGAGGTATAGATTTATTCTGTAGATTCTATTTTTTCATAAAATATATAATTAAAGGGCAAAATAAAGCATATTCAAATTTTTATTTCGTGAATTAGACAAACTTTTGTGTTACAGTGAAACTTCAGTTATCCATTTTTCAAGGGGTACATCAAATATGACGGAAAAATGAGAATAACGTAGCAGTGAATGTACTATCTTTATGAACGGAATCTGCCGGTGCTAGAGAAATTTGACGTATAAGTGAGAAACGTATAATCGAGATTTCACTGTACTACCAACGTGGAAAAGTATAACATTATCGATGATTATTATGAAAAAAACTGCGTCAGTAAATGTTTTATACAACTCATCTTCAGAATGAATTTTTGAGTCATTTATAATTGTGCCTATCGATATTTATGTCACGATATCATTTATTATTATCAATCATTAATATTAAGTGTTGCCGGCAGACGGCAACATCAAACCTTGATGTTTCAATATTCAATATATCGTTTACGATCGGAAAGGTGGGTTTTTTTTCTAAATTTTTACAAAAGGTTTGGTTTCCGCTAATCCGTGGTTAGAAATGGTGTATGTTGGTGCTAGATAGCCAAAAAATTACATCACACCGTACATTTTGTATGTCTGGTGTTTTGTGGTGAAGAATTTTAAAAAATTCGTAGACTCCGCCATATTTTTTTATCTTGGATTTTGATTTCTGGATTTGATCTTGAATTTCTTTGTATCTCGGTGGCTAACGCTCCAACCTTCTTAAGGGCTTTACAAGTTAGCCCTTTTAGGAAATTATTAAATCAGCGTTGTCTGAGTTCGGGAAATCGTTGGATTTCAAGCACATGAACAGTCTAGTACAGCGATAATGGCAATGTATTATTTTTAAAGCATATCAATGTTTATTTGATGTTTTGTTTCTAAAATTCGAAATGGTGGGTTACAATACAAATAAACATTTGACGGTCAAATTTCTATCTGTTTACCATTTAAATATCACTTTATATGCCATGCTTACCTAATTAAAAATACCTATTGAAATAGCAAATAAACTTCACCATTTTAAATTTGGCACATGGAATATCAGATTTAGTTTTAGCAATAGTGAGAATTACAACATATGTATAATAATATCAGACATGCTTTTTTTTAAAGGGGTCTGCATATGCTTCAAATGTCGAAAACGTGGTTTTTTATTGCATTGTTTGATAGCCTAGGGCCTTAACTTTAATTGGCAGCAAAGATTTCGTGAAGATCACAAAAATTGACCGAGTTATGACGATTTTTGTGAAGGGCGAGATAACCCTCTACACTATAGAGAACTTTTTTTTTGCGTTTTTCTCAAAACGATTTTTTTTAATGAAACGGTGCAAGTCGTATTTTAAAATTGATTTACGTCAAATTCGGACTGAGCATAGTTTATAACATTTTCTATCGTATAACCATATGTTTTTTCTACGTTCATTTTTTTGACCTTTTTTTCTTCTATTTCCTGCCATCTTTGTAATTTTCAAAATTTCAAAAAAGCATCTGGTTAGACGGATGTTTTATCACTGTACTGAAAATCAAATTTTTTAATTTGTCCTGTCAGATCACCGTAGTTGTCAGAACCATCTACACCAATCGGCTATACAGCAACACTGGTACTTTGTTTAAATAATAATAACTTCGGTGTTTGGAAATATTTTTCTTTAAGGGGCTATACCAGTTTGACACTATCAAAAAATCGATTTTTTTGCCTTTTTCGACAGTTTATGCTTTCAAGAACATCATTATTATTTATATCATTTATATCAATATCATTTTATCTTGCAAAATACGATAGTTCAATCTTTAGACGCGTTTTTCTCGAAATGAAATTTTTCAAATTTGCTGACGTTGTAACTCAAAGAGCAATTATCCGATTGACTTGAAATTTGAACTGAGTACCCTTGAATATATTTACTCTACAATGACGTAGGATATTTTTGATTGGATGAAAATTGACGATTTGGCATTGAAAAAAACGACCATTTTATAGGCAAGAAAACAGACTTTTTTTCATAACTACGCCATTTTGTTAGATTTTGATATTTTTCGAAAATCCTATGTCATTGTACAGGAAATACCTTCCAGTTTAACGACATTTTTTCCTTTTTTGGTTTCAGCTACTTAATCGGCCGGAATCATGTCAGCAGTGGAGGAACATAAGTCGCTTGGATCTCAATATTTTTCTATGAAAAAATTATGTAATATAGGGCAAATATAGCCAAATATATTCTTAATTTTCCGAAACATTTAATTGAGTACTTTTCTTCCAAAAAATCCCATAAATCACCAAAATTTTCAGCGTTCACACTGGTATAGCCCCTTAAAAAAAACCACAAACTCGGTAAGGCCATGTACTAATTTTGTGTAAAATTCCGATCTCGTAATCCCAATACTCTCATCAGAAAAAAATATTGGAAATCAATCTCTTTTTTCGGTCTCAAACTTATACAAACCCATTACGTAAATTGCAACAAAAAAAACGTGTACGTTCAAAATTGTTCGACTTTTTCGTCAGCATGCTCCAACAATAGCCAAATGGATGCACAAATGCCTTGCTCAAGTTTTTTCTATAATTTGACATTCACCTACTGGGAGCCACACGACCTTCGAATTTTCCAGATCCATTCTGGCAAGTGAAAAATCGATGAGATCGAAGCTTCGGATGACTAATAAATCTCCAGAAGTATCCCATGTACATAATTGCCAAGGCTCGATCCTTCTTCGTCTCTTTTTCTGCGCTCGCAACTCGCCTCGATATCACATTAATTTAGTACGTAATTATACAACGCGCCGTATCCATACGGATGAAGAAAGAAAGAAGGAGAAAAAGAAGAAAAAAACGGAAGTGGCATATCATTGACGTGCCCCGCTGTGGTAAAACGTTCGGGAGAAATTCTTGGGGTAATTAAGTGTCACGGGTGTCACTGGGCTGTCGACTTGTTCGCGGCTGATGCGAGTGGGGCCTTCCCCACGATCGTTAAGCATGATCAGAAGCAGAATGAAAAGGGGCTTGATGCTCATTGATAGCCGCACCCGGAGCAGGTGTGCCCGATTCAAGAGTCTCGTCCTACGTACACGCACACAACGCGTACATTTAATTGAACACGAGGAAGGAGGATTCTCTTGCACGTAAAAAGAAGAAAAAATACCAAAAAACTTCGCACACACACGCGTACATGTCGAAGCCTTAAGGGGTCTTCTCACTTTAGACGCTAAAAAAGGCTATTTGCACGATTTTTTTTTATAGGTTTAGATTATAGATATTGATTTAAAAGTTGTTACTCTTCATAAATACACTTTCGAAATACATTTAAAAAAATTATTTATCTATTTCAGTCACTATTTATAGACGAAAATAATAGTTAAACAAATCTCCTAAAAAAATTGTAGGTCTGCGCTAAAAAAGAATCAAACGTTTTTAGATTCAGTATGTTAATGGCTATCGCGCATATCATACGATTTTTGATATATGCAAAAATAACAAAATGGCGGTCATTTTTCGTAAAAACAAAAAAAAACGTGTTTTTTTTCACCGTATTCGGCAAAAAAGTAAATACTAAAATTAAAAAAAATCCTGGATATGTGCTATAGCTATAGTTGTAAAGAATATGTAGTTAAAATTTCATAATGATCGGTTCAGTACTTTCGGAGATTTGATCAACAAGCCGTCGAAAAACATTGTTTCGAGAAAAACGCAATTAAAGTTTGTTTGGGTTACATAAATACAAAAAAAAATTGTTTTATGTATTTCGAAAGTGTATTTATTAAGTGTAACAACTTTTATATCAATGTTTATAATATATATATATTTTTAAAAATCCTGAAAATAGCTTTTTTTAGCGTCTAAAGTGAAAAGACCCCTTAAGGTAGAACGAGCGCGCGTACCTAATTTCTATAGATTTTGTTCAAATTTTAACCAGATATTGTTCATATCATTATGCATGTTTGAGTGAAATTTCAGAACAGTCGACTAGTTTGATTGGGAGATGAGTTTCGAAATTGCTACTTTTAACACTGCACGGTCTGCATTGAAATTTAGACAGAATAATTTTCCGTAAAAAATATTTATCCCCTATAACAAAAAGTCACATGGCACCGGCGCATTATTCCGGCGCATCATTCATGACTTAAGTTTGCGCGGCATATTTGAAATAATACTGCAACACAAATTTTTATTTGGAATTAATTTTTCATCGAACAAAGTTTTTAATCATTTATGGACTGACCAACAGTTTTATTTGTTAACGAAGACAATATAAAATGTTACTACTTTTAACGCAAATATTTTTTTTATGATAAAAGTTGTTAACTTTAGGAACACGATAATTTTTTTTTCTCGAAATGTTTAACAATACTGTTCTGCGGTATTGCCATACGTCTTTTTATTATAGGGGACAAATATTTTTTACGGAGAATTATTCTGTGTTTACTAAACGTTTTTAGCAAAACTGAATGATAAAGAAAATTCAAACTTGTTTCACTCGTTCCCTAACTAGTCTGCTAGTTCAACATAATTTTTTTTTAAAACTTATAAGCACAATGGAATGGTACGACGAATTATGTGATCTGATTTTCGGTCACTGCAGACCGCGCAGTGTTAAAAGTTGCAATTTAAAACCCAATATAAATAGTCGACTGTTCTGAAATTTCACTCAAACATGCATAATAATATGAACAATGTCTGGTTAAACTTTGAACAAAATCTATAGAAATCAAGAGCGCACGCTCGTTCTACCTTAAGGGATCATCACAGTGTAACATTTTCAAAAAGTCGTTTTTTTTTTGCAATGTCCGATTTTGGGGCGAAATTACAATGATCCCGGTTGCTACAGCCTTGCTCAGAAAAAGGAATTCGACCAGCTGCGTGAGACCTGGCGCGGACGGACGCGGATTTCTCGAAATGTCGTTTTTCAAAACGGTGTACATTTTCAAAGGAAGACCTTTCAAGCTATCGGTTTTAAATGTTGACACAACGTTCTTCACGCCATTCATTATCACGCTATGAAAACTTTTTTAATCTCCATATTGAAAAAAAAATAAAAACTGTCGAAAATATAGGCTGAATTTGATACTTTTTTTTTAACTGCCGCTATTATGTCAATTTTGATTAAAAAAAACTCCATAGCAAGATAACGGCTTACATACTGATGAATAATATTTTTACAAATTGTGTTTCAGATAATATTTACGGCCACAAACGTGTACACCGTGAGGACTCCTTTTTTTTCGTAGACATTTTTAATCGTTAAAAAAAGGTTAAAAAAAAATTATTTTCAGTTCTTCGTGAGTGCTTTGATTTGACATAAAAAATCAGACAGATTAGCGTACTTTAACCATCGAAAAAAAAAATTGCGAAAATCAGCTGTTTTTCGACCCGTTACACTGTGATGATCCCTTAAGGGGAGATATACACCTAGGAGCTGGAAAAAGGTCATTTTTGTGCATTTTTTCAAGGTAAACTATTTGAAATTTCGAATTGGGGTTTTAATTATCCAAAAGTATGTACATTAAAAAATATGTTTAATTTTCTTTATTTAAAAATATCAAAAATATACAAGGATATTGTATGATCCTTGGAGCGTCGTAAAAAAATCTGCGTATACGGTACCCACTGGCGTTTCTTAAAAAATCAACTGAAAGAAAAAACCAAAAAGCTGATTAAATTAGATACTATAATCTAGTACTTGTCATAGCCGATTTTGAAAATATCGATTTATGACAAAATGGCGGACGTTTGAACATAAATAGTGATTTTTGGGCCAAAAATTAGTAATTTCTTTGCCTATAAAACAAAAACTAAGTAACGGGAAAAAAAATGCTATGACAAGTACTAGATAATGGTGTATATAATAACCACCTCAAGGCAATCGGTTCATTGGTTTTCGAGAAATTTTGGGCACCGATTTGAAAAACGTGGCTTTGAGAAAAACGCCTTTGAAAATTTGGCAATGAATAAATCATGAAATTTGTCAACTTACATGGAATCATCGATACCAGGCCCATAGTGTAGGTCTTCTATGGTCGACGGAATGTTCATAGCTTCTAAATCCTCGACCTCGACCATCTAGGTGTATATCTCCCCTTACAGTCACAATAACTTTGGATCCGTGCTTGGGCTTGCTCGATGTGACTTTTCGACGTTGAAGCATTGTCGAAACGTCACGAATGCACGGGACTCGCGAAGACGCGCGTGTCGAAGTAAAAAAAAAAACAAATTTTCCAGTGATGCGGATGGGAACCGGGTCGATTTCTCATCATCGCGAAAAAGGTGTTCCGAAAATTTTTCGCGTATTCGCAATTGGTATTTCCAGTGAAAGTCCCACGACGAGCTTGTTCAGCGCGATCGACAAAAGTGGAGAGAGGAATTTTATATCATGGGATCGAAGGATGTTGGTGGCGAGCGTTTCCGAAAACTCATTTCATCGCGTCTCGAAAACGATTGGACGTTTCTTCGAATACATTGCGCACGAATATCGGTATCGTGCGTCATTTTTTTACAGCTTTTTCGCCGTGATTCCCGCCTTTTATTTTCCTTTGCGAAAATAACGATGATTGACTTTAATGCAAAAGAAACAGCGATAATCCCCCCTGAATGAGAAAATATGCTGTCAGATCCGTGTGAATCAATCGATCGTATCTCCAATTAGAGAATGTTATTATTTTTTTCTGCGGATTCTGGCTTACTCTGCAGGCTTCCGAACAGGGATGCAATACATTCGAGAGAATTCGCTTTATTGCAATAAGAAAAACGAGTTCTCTCTCTCTCTCTCTCTCTCTCTCTCTCTCTCTCTTTCTCTCTCTCTCCCTCTCCCTTTCTCTCACTACTCGTCGATCTGGGAGGAAAAAAACGTTTCGCAGTTACAGTCCGATCGCTTCGATTTCTAGAAAGATTTTTAATTACACACCGAATGTCATGAATCAATCGCTCCAGGGGCAATGGGACTTTTGTAATACAGCACATATACATTCGCACACTGTGGCTATAATCTGGCGATCGAAAGACAGAAAGAGAGAGGGAGAGAGAACGATCGCGTTTAAAATAGTCGGCAACGTATGTGTAGATACACACACACACACACACACACACACACACACACACACACACACACACACACACACACACACACGCACACACACACACACACACACACACACACACACACACACACACACACACACACACACACACACACACACACACACACACACACACGCACACACAACATAGTAAACATGCGGGTGTCCGGGCACGCCCCGATAAAATAAGAGTCGCTACACTTTTGCCGAAGGGGACCAGAGCAGCAGCAGCAGCACTTTTAAGGCCCACGGAGGATAATCGCTCACCGGACATGCCGTTAATTGGGTCACGTTCGTTCTCGAGTTTGCTTGGAACCAGCTTATTACGCAGCACGATCCGTGAGAAACCTCGTCGCACATGCTTTTCTCCTGTTCCTTTTATTCCGAAATCTCGTTTCTCAGTTATTTTTCAATCGATACGTATATTGATACACACAAATGTACATTTATACATTTGTACAATTATGTATTTGTAATAAGCACGTATTGTGAGCATGCCCAGGCAGACCCGGGCATAGCGAACAGCCCAGGCATTGCGAATACCCCCACGCGCAAACGCTGTAGTGGGGGGTATTCGCTTTGCCTGGGCTATGACCGGGTCTCTCCTAGTAATGCTTCGTTTCATAAAGATCAAGCTTCATTTTTTAAAATTCGACTGCCTAGTGGCGGGAGATTGCGAGGTAATTGCTCAGCTAGGTCGATCGGGGTATATCCGGTTTGGGTGGCTGAATAAAAAATGAAAATCTTTGAGGGCCCTCGTTAAGCATCCTCGAAGGGTCCTTCGGAGGCTTGCGACCGCCAATGAAGTCGGCGAAAGTCAACATGGGCCTGACGGCCTATTCCAAACAGAAATCATCCGTTTTTGTTTATTAAGCTAGTACTAGCGGATCACTAGTCAACAGAGTATCTGTAAATTTTCAAATTTGAAAAAACGCAATATATTGGGAGTACAAATAAGTCCGATCAGATTTAAAAAAAAAAAAATTGGGTATTTATTATGAACGAACGGTACTTTATGTTTTATTCAGAGTATTTGTCCATCGCTAGCCACTACTTTTCCCATCTTTTTGGACACCGCGTCGGAAGAACGCTTCATCTTTTGAGGTTATCCACAAATCGACCCAATTTTTGGCATCTTCATATGATGTGAAGTGCCGCTCAGACAGGTCGTGCGTGCGTCATCGGTCGAAATAAATGATAGTCAGAGTGTCTGGTGAATACGGCGGGTGGGGTAAAACTTCCCAATTGAGTGTTTCCAAGTAGGTTTTGACCTATGCCTGGCAAGCAGCATTTCACATGTGCAAAATCGGCGTTCAACGTTTCTCGGCTTCAGTTCATATGGAAGCCAATTTCCTTGCTTTTGAATCATTCCCAACGATTTTAAACGATGTGAAATTGCTTGTTGAGTCACTCCTAATGTAAGTGCAAGTTCTTCTTGCGTTTGGCACGAATTTCTCTCCATGATGCTTCCAATTCCGCGTCTTCGTACACTTTTGGCCTTCCGCTACGTTCTTTGTCTTCGACGTCAAACTCACCGTTCTTAAACTTTTGAAACCACTCACGACAACTTCTCTCACTTAAAGCAGCCTCACCATATGCTTCCACAAGCAATCGTTGCGCCTTCGCTGCAGATTTCTTCAAATTGAAGAAGTAAATAAAAAGTTTCCGCAAATGGCGCTTAGTCGGCTCAAAACTGGACATTTTCGCACGAAAAAATGGTGTGATGCTGATACAAAATCGCTAATATTTCAAGGTTGTGGTCTTGCCGAGGTCCAACCTTACGAATGATGTTTTACAACTGACAATTTCAACCATAACCTCCTGGTCTTTTGTCAAATGGCGGAGACTTATTTCTACTCCCAATACAATACATTTAGGTAGACCAATAACCATGATACGAAAAGGAATTATTTTAGAATGTGATAGCTGTGTGTATTATATTATGAAAAATGGAGTATTAAAATGGCAATCAGATTTGACTTGAGTTGTCTCACCGGCCGCAATTTCATAATTTTTTCAATATCCGTGGCAATGCTGTACTCAGGCGCTTCCGATAAATATCAAGCGTGTGTTTGTTTACCGTGTGTGTAATGTGCGTATTGTAGGTTCGGTCTTACGTACATTGTAACGACAAATATGAATCGACATAGCATTAGTTCGAATCTCGGACTTTCCAAAATTGCGTTAAGGACCTACAACTTTTGTCGTTGCATTCAAATTGACCGGCTCGATTCGGCCTCCCGAAAACGAGCACAGCTGACGGCATGCGGCGTTGCAAAATCTACGCCATCTCTCCCGTCATGGCAGACGCGGTTGGCGAACGCGAAAATTAGTCGATTTAATCGATAATATCTGCTCAAAATGTCCCGTGACCAATATTTTTTACGGAACATACGTGACCGCGACAGTTTTATTGTTATTTATCGCTTTGTCATAGCTCCGTGTGTAATCGCGAACTATGATAACTTCCGTCTCAAAGTTCGATCCGTACGTACTCCCGATATGGTGCGGGTTAAATGCATTGATTCAGTGAATTTATTACTATTGGATTTAGCCGGTAGGGCATGCGGAGTTTTCGCGGACGTTATTCTGTATGTCTATACTGCAGCATTTAAAAAAATCAATTTTTTTCTAATGAGGAGGTCCACGCGAATAGGGGGCGTACACAAATAACGTAACGCAAAATTTCTCAATATTTGAACCGCCCCCCCCCTCCCCCAACGTAACGGGACCGTAACGCTTGGCCAGACCCCCCCCCCCCCCCCTATTCCGTTACGTAACGGGTGCTTTGTCGTCAATAATTGCAATTTTTTTCATAGACAACTAATTATGAAAGGATCGGGTTTATACTGATTTTATGCAGTATATATTCATTTCGTTTTATACCAATTTTTATGACAAAATCTTGAAAATTAACCGAAATATGAGGAATTCTCCGTCAAATCAGCCATATTTTTTTCGACCATCTCAGATCTGCCCCATAGTTGGTTATATCAAAGTACTATTAAAAGGCATTCTATGTGAACTTTTTCCGATTTTTTAATTCAACATTTTAGAAAATGCCGTTTTTTCCAAATGAATATATCTCGGAAACTATAAGTAACTGAAAAAAATGTATGTACATAAAAGTTGTAGTTTTGTGTTGGCTTTCGAGCGGACGACTTGAAATAATATTTACGTTCCGGTAACGCTGATTTTTTTTTACCAAGAAAAGGGGAAATTATTTTTTTATTGAAAAATAGCCATTTTTTTGGCTGAAAAAATTACAGAGTCAGTATGTCAGGCGATGTCGCAAAAAAATCGCCAAAGTGGCACGAATCGAGGTTCTAGGGTAAAAAGAATAAAACCACACAAATTAATTTTTTTTATACCGGAACCTCGCTTCGTGCCACTCTGGCGATTTTTATGCGATATTGTCAGACATACTGGAAGACTCCGTAATTTTCTCAGCCAAAAAAATGGCCGTTTTTTAATGATAAAATAATTTCCCCCTTTTTTGGTAAAAAATCAGCGTTACTGGAACGTAAAAATTATTTCAAGTCGTCGGCTCGAAAGCTAACATAAAACTACAACTTTTATATCCAGACATTTTTTTTCAGTTACTTCTAGTTTCCGAGATATATTCATTTGGAAAAAACGGCATTTTCTAAAATGTTGAATTAAAAAATCTGGAAAAATTCACATAGAATGCCTTTTAGTAGTACTTCGATATAACCAATTATGGGGCAGATCTGAGATGGTCGAAAAAAAGTGGCTGAATTGACGGCGAATCCCTCATATATTGCCTTGATTTGACGACGAAAAAAAAATTCTCTTCATTGTCCCATTGATGTGTTTATGAAAGGTTATCTGTAAATTAAAAGTCAACAATTTTTCGATATCTATACAAATGTAGCTATCGTTATGCGTAGCCTTTTTTATTTTGGTTTTTTTTTCACAAAATGCCGATAGTTTGGACATTTGTTTCTATTTTCAAGGCCCTTTATCTGTATTCAAGCAGTCTAAAGATAGTAATTATCAAATGTTAAAAACGCGGATACGTACAACCTTAGTCACTGCGATTACAAAAATGTTTGTAAAAAAAATTAAAAGTCGGTTGATAATTTTTTAAGTATTCGCTCGGACAAGGTCGAAAAAACTAGTTTCGAGAAAAACGCGTTCAAAGTTTTCGTTCCGTGTTTCTTGATATGAATTTATGTTTTTTTTTTTCTAGTATATTGATACTTATGTTGAAGTATGTAGTTACGGGCGATATGACGGTTCTTCATGTTCATGATAGTTCACAAAATAATAAGATGCTGTACTTTATCAATTGTAAATGATGCCACACCTGTAGAGACTGAGGGCACTAACCGGTCGCGCTACCTGTTCTTACTAAAGTGACTATAACTCCGTCAACTTTCGGAATTGTAAATAAAAATGTTGCCAACATATTTTTCAATACGTGTACATTCAAGAATTATATTAAAAAAATGGTCTTAAAATTTTGCTTGGGGGATGTGGGAAAGCTACTGACTTTCCCCCTTAACTGGCATTGCGTATAAAAAGCTGTGAGCTGTCCACGGTAAAATTGCACGCGAGGTTTAAATTAAAAACTTGAACACGCAGAAATTTTGCTTTTTTTGGCAGTTTTAAAATCGTGACGTAACGCAAACCTTAACACCCCGTCAAGGTTTGCGTTACGTCACGATTTTAAAACTGCCAAAAAAAGCAAAATTTCTGCGTGTTCAAGTTTTTTGATGTAATGACGTGACGTAACGCAAACCTTGACGGGGTGTTAAGGTTTGCGTTACGTCACGATACGTACATGGGGGGTCGGAAAAATACGGTCTACGTACAGACGGCTGAACCCCATAACAACCATAAATAGTAACACATTTATTTTTGACAGTTTTGATATGCAATCGCGATACCACGACGTGAAAAATGGACCGAGACGTGAAAGGGCAGTGAATATTCGACCGGGCGAGTACCGACCTTAAAAGTGAGAAAACAGTGATTTCACATGGAGCCGAGTAATATAAAATTCAGTTCGCGTAGTTAGCAAGCGCCCTCTCGAATGTTCGGAAAAACGACTGGATAGTATAGCAAGCATATACAATTCTAATGACGGAATTCCGGAGCAACGTGTGTGCTCTGCATCCTCTCATCGTTCCTCTCAAAGGATTGCGATTCCCCGCGGATCTCAACGGTGCGATAACGCCCGGGGAACGAGGACCGAACGAGAGAAGCATCGATAAATCCCTGAGAAAGTCGTTTTTTTTTCTACGCGGATCGGGCGCGTTCGAATTTCATCGGTACGAACAAGTGCTACGGCGACGAGGGATGCGGAACGACTTTAAGGGGGGAAATCCCTTCAGACGCCCGAAAATGAGTCATTTTTCATGAATTTTTTTAATGTGATAAAATAATCGTATCATTTAAAAATGTTGACATTATCTTATTACAACTTTCAAGTGTTCAATTTTTTTATTTTTTGAACAAAACAAAATGGCGCCGTTGTAAGGTATTCCGTTAGGCGTTTTTTGAAAAACTGCTCATGTTGCAGCGCAAAAAGTTATTGATCGATCTGGCTGAAATTTTGGAAGGTTTCTTACTATAATATTATTGGAAAGATGTACCTATAAAAATATGAAAAAGTATAAAATTAAAATTTAAGTAGGCTTTGTAATCAAATTTTCATATTTACGACCATTTTCTCGTCAATTTTTTAACCCCCAAAAAGTAATTTGTGTACGGGATAACCTTAAAACTTTAGGTAGATCCTTTCAATAATGTTATAGTGAGAAAGCTCCCGAAATTTCAGCCAGATCGATCAATAACTTTTTGAGCTATAACATGAACAGCAGTGGTCACTGCGAAGGACCTTTTTTGCACAGCGGTCAGTGCAATTTACTGTATCTCCGTCATTTATGAATATTTCCTAATAAAAAAATTTGCCAAACATTTTTGAAATGATACCCTTTACTATGAAAAAAAAGTTTAAAACCTGCACCAATTTCCCAAAAAAAAAAATCACGTAAACACCTCGTTTTTCCGGCCGCCAATGAGGCCTTAGGTAACCCGTTAAGGCCTTAGGCCACAGTAACGGGTATAAAATCATGTGCGAATTCAACAATTTTTTTTCGTATGAAAAAGTGTTTTACTCGTAAAATTAATTACACATCTATTTAGTACAAATATCAAGCTGTGATATTCGTGACAAATAACTTCAACAATTTCCACTCGATGTACTTCAAATTTAAAAGTTATGTTCCTAATTGAATTTCGCAGAGAAGTACGTACGGAATTTCTGATTAATCGAAAACTTTCCATTTTATGAGCAGTTCATAAGCAACTATAACGAAATTTTTCACTGAAAATTCATTTCTCAAGTTCAAATACCTACAACTTTGGAATAAAACAATTTTTTTTTAAATTCCGTACGTACTTCTCTAGGTATTCTAATGTAGATTGACGAGAATTTTTGTTTCTTGTTCTAGGTAAAAAATTGTGGATGCTAAATGTCACGCCGCGGAGCGCCTAAAAAAAGATAACAAAAGAAAATATTAGTACCCGGCCATTTTGTACATCGAAAAAAAAAAAATATTTTCTAACAGCTTGATATTCATACTAAATAGAAGTGTAATTAATTTTACGAGTGAATCACTTTTTCATACGAAAAAAAATTGTTAAATTCCCACATGATTTTATATCCGTCACTGTGGCCTAAGGCCTCAATAAAATTCTTCGTGTTCCTCAATGAAACATTTCAGGAGCACATTTCATTCAGGAGCACTCAACACAAGTCTACTACGGGTTTGTTTTTTCTAAATATTTACAAAAGTTTAGTTTGCGTTAATCCATTGCTAGAATTGGTTTATCTCGGTGCTAAATAGCCAAAAAATTACATACATCGAACTTTTTCTAATCTCTAATATTTGTCCTGAAAAAAATTTCAAAAAATTCGCAAAGACTCAGTATAGTCTAGGCAACAACCTATATCCAAAAAAAATGTAATCTTCGATTGTGACTTACGCTCCATCCCCCTTGAAAGGTATATTATCGTTCCAAATCGTTTTCTCGATATCTCCGCTTCATTTCGTGATTGCCGTATCATTTTTTTGTCTTCCTCCATGCCGTTCGGGCTTTCGGATAAAGGATAATAGTGCGCGGTGGCGCACGTGGAGCAAACCCAAAGGATTCGTTGTACGGATGGAGATAAGAGGGAGATAAGGAAAGTGAGAGGGAAGAGCGGAAAGAGCGGATAAAAAGAGCACGCGGTTCGATGCACCGCGAGGCGCGCGATCCCAATCATCAGGGTCTCGAAAATTTCTTTTTTTTTGTCTTCTCGCTCTGCGCTTCTTTCTCCATAGTATTACGTTGGATGTATGCACCGCCACGAAATTAGCGTTGTTAATTGGACCGCGAGCGTGGCGCATGCACGTTGCACAAGACGCAACGAGACCATCGAGGAGGCCAGCTCGACGACCACAACAGTGTGGCGAGAGGCTGGCGGGAGGGGGGAAGGGAAAAAATGTCGAAAAAATAAAATTGAGAGAAGACGACTTAAATTGCGAGAGGGAGAGAGATGAAGAGTGCAGGTGCTGGTCGTTGATGGTTCTCGAGAGAGTTCCTTCCTCTGGGCTCATCTTCTCTCGACTGACCACATACACACACACACATACATGTACACTGTTTTGGCAAGGTGATTCTTGGTCCGGGCCTTTATCTTCTCCCTTCGCACACGGCGTTCTCGATGCTCGAATTCCCTTGCGAGCTATTCGCATAATATTAGATATACATACATACATACATACATACATACATACATACATATATATATATATATATATATATATATATATATATATATATATATATATATATATATATATATATATATATATATATATATATATATATATATATATATACATGTACTTGTAGTATATAGGTTGCAGATTTATCTGATGCAATCAAGAAAAGCGATTATCTCGTCGATCATGGAGCATCGTACGATAGATCGTTGGTCGAAAGATGCTAATCTTCTGACTCGAATTTTTTCGTTGTAATTAATTAATGTTCTCATTTGTTCGTAACGTATGAGCATTAAGATGAGCGGTGAAGTGCCGCGGAAATACGTGAAAATCGTGGCGAAGTTGAGGCTCCGATGTCAAGGTAACCCTATCGCTTCACACTAGTCATACCACTGATCATACTTGATCATACTTGAGACTTGTACAATTTGGATGAATCCAATACCGGAAGTTGAAATTAAACTTGATATTACATAAAAACTAGGTCAGTAAGCGTAATTTTTTCGGAGAGCATTGGATTACTAAAAGTGTTAAGTATGTAAATCTGATTATTTTTAAGAATCTGACGAATTTCCACTATTACATACACTTTTGTAGCGACCGGAAATTGGATTTTTGTATGTCGTCTTGGAATTCCTTTACAAAAACGCGCAATTTTTATTTTCTATGTAATTACGTCGATAACAGACCGTAAAATTTTACAGAGACGATTATTAATATATTTAGTGAACGTAAAAAAAAAATTATAAAAATCCTATGGATTGGAGCCTGGCGATAGGATCACCTTAAGGGACACCACTGTGACGAGTGAATCAATGTTTCTTATCATTTTCTCAAAGTACACACACTGAAAAATATGTGAAAAAAATTCAAGTTGGAATATTGAATATTGAGCAAGTTACAGACGATTCGGTGAGAACAGGTAGCGCAGAGATTTACGTGTACTGAAATTTTCGATTGCGCTTTTCTCGAAACACCTTTTCTCGACCTGGTCGGAATTTTAACTCAAGCTGTAATTGTTCGATTTTCAATTCGAAAAAAAAAATTCCGTAATTGCAGTAGCTATTGTATGCAGCCGTTTTGTTTCAAATTTATTACTTTTTAAGCCCCCGAATAAAGGTAAAAATTTCGCCAAAGTACACTTTTTTTTCAAATACTCATATAACACCCTAGGTATTACAGAGGCTCTATTATGCCTCAATAACGTTGTTATAATAATTTTTTTTAAATAATAATGTACACGAAATAAATTCGATGTATGCTTAATAACAGACCTTTTTTCAAATCCCAAGTGAATAATCTAGTAGACAAAAAAAAAATTGGAAAAAAACGACCTGTTGTCGGTTCGTCACAGTAGTGTCGTCCCTCAAGGAGGGAGGCACCTTTGGTCTAGGAAACAATTTGCTGACTTTCGTGATTTATTTTACAAGAAAAGATTTCTTTACCATTTTTGAGACTTATTACTACTTTTGGCTGTTACGTGGTATTTTTCAAAATCAATCTTCAAAAATGGCGGGGGCATGGCACGGTCTTCTAAACGGCATTTTCAACAATAGCGTGACGCATAGCTAAAAACAAATCGAGCGATTTTGATAAAATTTGATATAAATCTTTCTAACCTTATTGTCCAAAACATTATTCTAAATATTTAAAAAAAATAAAAAACTTCTTTTTTGCAAAATGTTGATTTTTTTTCTCCGAAAAATTCAATATTTTTCTTTCAAAGTGTACCATTTCATCGATTTTAAACATTTCTCACTTTTTCTTAGTTCATATTCCGCGTATGAGTGTTAATAAAGGAAAAATCTTTGTTGGTTTATTTTCAGATTAATCCCGCCGACGCTACGTGTCCCGTCGTCTGACAACATCCGCCGCAACCCGTTGAGAAGCCCGTGCCATACCTTCGACATTTTTAAGGATAAATAAATAAAGAATATCATGTAACAGTCAAAAGTAGTAACAAAACATATCCCAAGTCTGAAAAATGGCGTAAAAATTTTCCCTAAAAAAAAAAAATGAAAATCAGCAACTTTTTGCTCGCCCAAAGGTATCTCCCAAACCCAAACAAACTCACTCGCATTGCTTCTATATGAAATGATCTATGAATGAGCAATTTTCAAACATCTCTGATGACAACGACTTGCCGGACACTTTGATACTTGTGGGTCTGGTATACGGTGGTTTTTATGCCGCGAGCAGAGGGGGAAAAAGTTAATTTTATTTGGATAGATTGGGAAGCGATAAAGCGTACGAAGTTGATAAGAATTCACGACGAAACGCGCGTCGAGGCATAAAAGCGGCGCGGCTTTGGCAACACGAAGACAAAATACGCCAAGTTTTGGAGTATATCTATATATAGGTGGCTTGTGTATTGTGGTTGCAGTGAGCGAATTATGCGAAAGTGCAAGTAAATAAAACACGAACAAGAAGAAAAATTTCGTGAGAAATTGTGCGGGCTGTCTCAAAAGTCGAGTATGCCATTTCATGGACTTGCCAAAAGATCTTCTCCATATGTTTCACAGGGACATTGATATTCGAAGTGCACGATCGAGCAGAAAGAGCAAGAGAGAGAGAGAGAGAGAGAGAGAGAGAGAGAGAGAGAGGGAGAGAGTACGTTCTCTCCTTGGAACCTTCATAGTATTGCAAAAAGTCGACGTCACCAAAAGCCGAGATGCTCTCGGAAGAGAGATCGTCGCTTTGCTAATACGTCAGGTGCGCCACGCTCGACCGAAGAATTCTCCAGATCTGCTTTATGTATATAACGCTTAAAATAAATACTCGCGACTCTGCGGCCAACGAGGAGGCAGAGTGAACGAGAGGGAAATATGTGCGAGTGCACGAAAAAACATCGTTTGACTGACTCCCTCGTTCTTGTGCAGAAGAGAATGATGGGAACTTTACGACAGCGAGAATTCGAAGTAATACTTTCTGCGGAATTTTTTCAAGATGAGATAATTGATAAGGGTTGAATATTTTTTTTTTTTCATTGACTCCGTTGTGTGAAAAAGTGGAGAGGTAGTATGTAGCCATGTTATTTGCATCTCTTGTTGAATGGAATTCTCGTTATTCAAGCACATCAATAGGTACATGCGTCGCGGGATGTAATTATTATCATACTTTATGTGTGTGTCCGTATATATAAATATAAAAACTTACACACGCACACACACACACACATTCATATATATACCGAGTATCGCACTTCAATCTTACACCTGATTTATCTCGCAAAATACTGCACCTATGAAGTATTGAGTGTAATACAACTTTTACGGTTCAAAGGGGGACGTTGAAAAAATATTTTTTGTCCGAAATTCAAAATAACGACGTTAAGATGGGCTATCCGTTAAAAAAAAGGGAATATGCCTTTTTTCCAACAAAAGAATTGTCTCAATCTAACCTATGGTCCGTTGCACTTACAGTTGGCGTGGCGGGATACCACACTTAACGATTGAAAAACCGATTTTGTTGCATTTTCTCAAAGTATACACATTCAAGGTATGTCAAGAAAAAATTTAAGTTAAAGTATTAAAAATTGGCCAAGTTACAAGCGATTTAGTGAGATTTTTATTCTTTAAAAACCAAAATTTCCGTAATTGACATAGTTATTGTACGTAGCCGTTATTTTTTTTCTTTCGATATTCAGTATTTTTTAAGCCCCCTAATACGCGTAAAAGTTTCGCCAAAATTATACTTTTTTTTGGAGCAACCGCCATTTCGTGGAATTTTTTTGTCGCTGAAAAACTCTCACGTACAACGAGACCTAAATTTACATAGATTATAAAACTTTTTTATTCTTATTTTTCAGACCAACCATTGTTGAGTTATCGATCCGGTCGTTGGACCACATTTTTTATACAGAGGCTTTATTACACCTCAATAACGTTGTTAATTTTCAATAATTTCAAGCAATAATTTACACGAAATAAGTTCAGTGTATGCTTAAAAACATACATTTTTTCCAAATCCAGAGTACTCAATCTAGTAGACGAGAAAATATTCGGAAAAACGCGACTTTATTCGGCCCATCACAGTGGTGTCCTCCCTCAAGCTGCGCTACACGGCATCTACACCGAGGTCTCAGAAGTATTGGCCTTCCGCTCGCTGGTTGATGCGCCGGTGCACGGCAAGCGGTCACCGCTCCGAGTACCAGTCATGCACAACCCATATAAATACACTGAGAAAAAAAATCATTTATCCAATATCATTGGTGTTTTTGAATGAAATTTCGTTGATTCGATTGTAAAATTGCTGGTGTAAATAATCGGATTTATCAGTCCAAACAAAACGCTATTGACTTTAATAACATGATAAATTCAAAAAAAAATCCATTCAAAAGATATATTGTTAGCCGAAAACAATATACTATTGAAACTATCTAAAAAATTATCGCGAACAAATTATTATAGTTTTGAATGCATTTTCTGCAATGAATAAAAAAAGCGTTTCAATTCATAACATGAATATTGTTCATTCGAGTACACAAGAAAAATTGAATTTCGTTCGTTTGATTCAGATAAAATTTCTATTGGGTAAATATGTTATTTTATTTTTTTCACCATATCCGATATTGATTTTCAAGTACATTATGCGTTAAAATATTAATATTTTATTTTGATTTAAAAATATTAAGCAAATGTCTAAATTGGTTAAAAAATTATGCGAAAATAAAATTTATCTCTTGGGCATTGGGTTAAAAAAAATTCAACCAAATCATGGCCGGGCGCCACCGAAATTATAGGTGTGAGGAAATCTGTAGTTCTCGGAGTAACCGCGAGAAGCCGCACGCGCGCTCGTTTCTCGTAAGCGTAGCGCGAACCGAAACTCTACTTGAACGCCGGAGAAACTCTAAAGAGTATCGCTTCTTGGCCTGTGGCTAAGATCAAAGTGTAGTATATGTTCTTATCAGTTGAATATCTGATATTCTCTCCATGGACATTCCATTGGATATCTGATATTATTACCGCTATTATCGTGGATGATCATTCTAATTCTCACTTTTTATTAAAGATTAAAAAAATGAAAAACTTTCAATTTTTTTAATAAAACGAATTCGATCAAACACTTTATTGTGACAATTCTATCCTATTCCAAAGAACTGCATGCGATTTTTCAAATATTTTCAGCAATTCTCGTGAGTGTACGTTTATTTGAACCAACAATCAAGAAATGTTTGCAAGTGCACATAGAATCATATTAAAAACATGACTTCTCGAACTCACATATATATTCTTTTGATTGCAATGAACACTCATTTCATCGAATAATATATTTTTTTCTACCAGAGACTAAATGCGTTGCTACAGATGACACCTGTACTTTGTGGCAAAAAATACCATTATTTCGGATCTATATGGTTGATATTTCAATCATGATATACACTTGTGCCTATCTCATACTAGTTGCATGATATTGCACTTTCGATATTGTACGGAGTACGAAAATGTTACGTCTCATGGCATATTCGTTTGGATGTAGTAAAGAAATAATTCATTCTATTGATTATATTTTTGTACGAAATAAAAAAATGTTGTAGCAACCGCTTCATTATTTCAATAGAATATAATTTTATTTGACGGATAATGTAGATATTCAGAGAACAGGAGAAATTTGCAAATAAAATGATATGTTATTTAAATCAATCATATTTTCCAATATTTTATAGTATTGTAACAATCTCATATATCGGTGGCACTCCGCGTTCAGACATTTATTTGGATAAACCAATATATTTTTTTGAATCAATTGGTTTTTTTTTCTCAGTGCAGACACGACATTTCCCAAGAGCATTAGGCGTCCTCATCACAGTCTCATTATCCGAAAGTAGTTCCATCGCCGGAAAACTAACAAGGAACATCTCTCAGGTGACACCCTTCGATTTTGTTGAAATATGGATATGTTATAAAGCACCGAAAAGTAAGCGGTACGTATTTTTTTTATCGGTGGAAAAACGGTTTTAAGGGATGAACCCACCCTTTAATTTTTTTTGCAATGTAACTATAGTGGATTTTCGTTTTTGTTTCATTAAAATCGGTGGACTCCTTGTGTGTGAAACTGCTATATTACCCCTAAAGATGCCTTTTTTCAAGGGGTGGTTTCACCCCTTAAAACCGTTTATCCGCCTATAAAAAATACGTATCGCTTACTTTTCGGTGCTTTATAACATATCCAAATTTCAACAAAATCGAAGGGCGTCACCTGAGCGATGTTCCTTGTAAAAATATCGGAACTCCCAAAAATACATTCGAAACTTATGGAAATTCGTTTTTCTGCATTTTCCCGCAATGGGCGTAGCGGAATTACATCTTAACCGACAACAAAAATTGCGGGCCGAAAACTTTTGTTCAATGCTTTGTGTATGGCTGCGCGTGTATATTCCATGTCCAACTTGGGTTTCAAGAATACCAGGCTGAATGCGGGCAAACTGGGCGATCAAGAGCGAAACAGCAGCGGATACCTTCTCGGCTCTGCTAATTGGAAGAGTCAGTTTTATCGACGAGTATGCGCGCCAGAGTCGGATCAGAAGTAAAGAAAAGCAAAGAAAAAAGGGGTTAGAGAAGCGAGGGGAGAGAGAGAGAGAGAGAGAGAGAGAGAGAGGGGACGATGTATGCAAAAGGTTGGTGGAGGGGGGGGGGGGTGTTTCTCTCGGCGAGAAAAGAAGATACAGAGAAAAAGGAAGGAGAAAAGAAATGAAAAGGGTCAAGTGTGGCCAAGGTGTGTGTGTGTATGTGTATACACATAGAAAATTGACTGGCCACGTGAACGCCTGAATTTTGTTCCTCGCTCATTCCTCGCATCGTTAATCACCGTTAATTAATACAGATAAGACGGAGGTTCGACAAGAGAGCTCGATCAAAAAAATCACATTAGACGTACGATCGGAATCTTCGATCGGTTTGATTCAAACGTAGAAACAATTTCACCTACGATTCTAATCACCACGACAAGAAAATCGCAATTTGTACATTGTTGTCACACATTGCGAAGAATTAAGCGGAAAATGTCGCATCGATATTGCAAATTGACGACCGAACGATCTCGCCCGCGGCGTGCGTAGGGAATATCGGAGTTTCCGCAAGTAGTGACGGCTGTTCGCGATCAGACGAAGTATCCGGATTTAGGGACTGATTATTTCTGCGCTGTCCAATCTGGCCACACACGGACGAACGGTCACGCTGTGCAGTGCGATGGGGTCGAACGCTAGAAACGAGCAAATTTATACAGGCTGTTAGGAAGGTCGATGCAAAGCCTTAAGGGGGGTGATTGGTTACCTATTTAGGAACATATCTAACCTAGGTTACCTTAGTCCAAAGTCTAAGGATTTCGAGTTATCATGGTATGATTTTTGGAAAATTTCCCAAAATTATGTACTAACTCGTTCACCTCTTATGTTACTGATATTTTTAAAAAATAGTATTAACGTAAGAGGTATTTTTATGTTTTGACAAGTTTTTAATTATTCAACACGTCCCACTTAGTTGTGTGGATACAGATGATTGTATTGGTGTTTATCGATTGAATATACATTAAGGCAGAAGTCTGCTTTACAGGCTTCAAAAAATCGATTTGAAGAAGAGGAAGGATTATTGTATGACCCGGGGATAGCTGATTAACATCTAATTAGTGTAAGTATCCAAAAACTTATATTTTTTTGGACCGAAAACTTTAAAGCCCATTTTCTCGAGTTTTCATTTTCACGAGTTTTAGAAAACGGTGCCGGCGATAGCAAAAACAATATATGTCCGATCGAAAAAAATCAAAGTGATCTAGATTCAGTATTAAATTATCTTCTGTTTGAACTAAAAAAGTTGGACAAATTACTATTTAAATTACTTGTTTTGCAACTTAAAGTGAATTTTTTTTCTTTCAAAAAAGTGAATTTTTTTTTCAAACTTCGAAAAAATTTGGAATTTCATCATTTCTTCGGTATTTTTTTAGTTCATATAGAAAAGGAACTTATAAAAAGTAAAAAAAAATTTGGTTCGACTGTTTCAGATGCATCGCACGACCTCCATCACCGGCACCGATTTACAAGTGCAGACTCCAGGCGCCCCAGAAAAATCGTTACAACTTGGAAAAATTTCAATATTTTTTAATAATAAAAATTGTTTTTTAAAGCTTGAATATAATACACTATCGTCTCAAAATTTTGTTTACCGCAATCATCTCCTTCCCTTTCAAAAAAATTGCTGAAAAAACGCTTTTTTTTGGCTTCTAAAGCAGACTACTGCCTTAAGCTAAGGCGCAAATAAGTTTTTAGTTACCAATTATTATCTGTTTGAACATTATGAACGAGTTAGTACCTAATTTTGGGAAATTTTCCAAAAATGATCCTTACCATGATAACCCGAAATCCTTAGACTTTGGACTAAGGTAACCAAGGTTAGATATGTTCCTAACGAGGTGATCTGTCACCCCCTTAAGGGGACTTTAGACGCTAAAAAGGCTATTTACATGATTTTTTTTTATAGGTTTATATTATAGATATCGAAATAAAAGTTGTTACACTTAATAAATACATTTTTTTTAATTGATCTGTTTATTTAAGTCACTATTTATAGACGAAAATGGTAGTTGAAAATTTTTTTAAAAAAATTGCAGGTCTGCACTGTTGATGAAATCTCGGAGATGGATCATCCGAAACAAAAAAATCAAACGGTTTTACAGTCAGTATGTCAATAACTATAGCACATATACGATTTTTGATATAAGCAAAAATAACAAAATGGCGGACATTTTTCGAAAAGTTATTTTGGGGTACATAAATACATACAATTTTTTAAAATGTATTTCGAAAGCGTTTTTATTAAGTGTAGCAACTTTTATATCGATATCTATAATATAAACCGACAAAAAATTAATGAAAATAGCTTTTTTTAGCGTTTAAAGTGAGAAGACCCCTTAAGGCTTTGCATCGACCATCCTAACACCCGGTATCACATGAGAAAGGCTGGAGAGGGAAGAGTGTCGGCTCGTTGGCGAGCACCCTCGTTAATATTTCTCAAAATGGTTGAGCGACCGATTCAAAGCGACTCGGCTCATTAAGGGGGTAGGCCTGCCATCGTGCTTGCCCCCCCCCCCCTCGTCCCTTTATCCCCGCCACGCTCTTTTCTTTTTCTCTCCACGGCAAATCTGATAAGGCGGCTAGCTGGCCGAACATCCCGAGGTCTCCTCCTTCTCCACACACGAACGAAGCTCTCGCGCCCGCACGATCCCGAAACTTCAAGCGCACACACACTCAAGCACACGCCGCGAGTTTATACGCAGTAAAAAAAAAAAAAAAAAAAAAAAAAAAAACGAAAAATGCGAATACGGAGAGAAAAAGTAAAACGATCGCGAGACTGCGCGAGCAGGTTGAGAAAACCGCAAGGAATGAACGCACGAGTCGAAAGAAACTCGCGAACAAGTGAGACGAGAAGGAGTACCAGCGAGGAGATGAATAAAAAAAGAAGAAGGATAAAGAAAAAGGAAATAAGCGAAAGGCCAGCGAGGGAGAGTGAACATCGGGTTTTAGTTTTGTTATCTGCTGGCGAGCATCTGCTCGCGTTTGTCATCCTTCCTCGGTACATCTGTCTAATTGACGCACGACGACGAATTGCGACAACCAGGCTGGGGAAAGTTGCCTCGCTGTGTGAACGCACGCGAAATCCTAATGCTATTAGTTGCGCGGTAAAAAGGATTGACGGAATCGATTATTTTAACGGGCTACGTCTACCTAGGTGGGTCAAAAAATTGCATTTTCCAAAAATATGTTCATTCGATAGTATCTCCTTTTAGATATATTCCCTTAAGGCGGGAGCCTTAATTATAAGGTCCAAAAAAGGTTTTTTTTTCGGGAATTTCTTAACGGAGACTTCAGGTGTTTACATTTCATTTTTTTTAAAGGAAACGAGTAAAGCTTTTTGAGTGCGGTTTTTTTCTTGCTTTTATTCATGATATACAGAACAGTAAAAAAATTTTTTTGAAAAAAAAACCAAAATGGCGGCCGTTGTAGCTCCGCGAAAACAGGTCCTCAAATCGCGGGAGGTAAACGGCTGACATCGCTGCCCCCTCTTTGTTGATCTGAAACACAAATTCAAAGCATATTATCAAGCTGTGACCCTTTGGTCATGGAATGACGGATGGGTTTTTCGTTTAGTACAAATTTCGGAAAATGGCGGCAATTAAAAAAAATCGAATTTTCGCGTTTTTTTCGCATAAAAAGATAAATAATAAATGCGAAAATGTATCTATCGAAAAAATGATCCGTCATTCCGTGAAGACATATTTTCTGAGTATGCTCTCCAAATTTCAGGTCGATATGTTAATTACAGCGGTCAGGAGAACGTCAGCCATTTTTAAAAACGTTTTTTCGAGAAAAACGCGTTTAAAGTTTTGTAATGTGTTTACACAAATGTGTTTATAATTACCGCTAATCGGCAATGCCTGGTCCATAGAGGCATCCCTCCTCTTCTTCTAGCTGCTCATGTTGAGCCGCTAACATCTCCCGCTAACTTCAAGGATAAAGTCTCCCTTAAGAAGGGACAAAAATAAGTGAGCCCAGTAAACATTGACGTATCTTTTCATGTATATTTGAAATGTATAAAAAACATTTTCAACGTGAAACAATAGATGACTGCAGATTTATCAGCATATTCCATGTGTGTCTTTCCACTGCAGTCCCCAATCAGCGGGAAAGATGCAGCTCGTAATTCTTGACTGAAACAAAAAAAATCAATAAAATTTTCAATTGTCATATATTTTACTACTGGGTAAATTAAGAAAAAGCTGAACAAATCATGAAATTATAACTTTTCTCAGGTTTATCAACACGGGTTTTCCGCAGTTTCCCCGTGCCCTCGTGCATTTGCGCTAGGGCCGTGCATCGGAGTGCTTGGCGCAACATTTTGGAGGTTCCCCCAGAGACTGGGAATACGTAAGTGGGATGTAAAAAGTGAAATTTGACGTAATTAATTTTCATCCGATGCTGGAATGCCGATTAAGATGTGAAAAAAGCATCACTGGCTCGTTCTGTCACACCTCAGGCGCTTCCTTACCTCGACATTTGTTGCTTTCTTCCGTCTGACTGTTAAATTTTCTCAAAGCGTTATGCAAATGGCTTGTGAGCTCGCACGTGTATTTTCCATCGTCGTCGTTTTTTTTCCCGCGACACACGTAGACATAACATTTACAACGAATGTACCAGCAGGTAATATAGTACATACACGAGACGTCATTGCCACCTGCCTCATGGCGACTCCCGGTATAAGCACGAGAGGAGGTGGGACAGAGAGTGAGAAAAAGGGAAAAAAGAGAGTGTGGTCACGCCGCGAAGAAGACTCGGAGTCATTATATTTTTAGGCAATTTGCCTTTATGCTAAACAGCTGCCAAAGTTGGCCTTTTATTTTTTGTTCCTGCGTGCCTCTTCGCTCCTGCTGCCTCGCTGTGAGCTGGCACGCTGGTTCGATATAATAATCGATGTACGTTTGCCAAGAGAGCGAGAGCGCGAGGAGCGGAGAGAAAGGAGAAATAAGTTCGAGAAAGATTTTTCATTTTTGCGTATAAAGTTATTCGACGTCCAACCCCCTATCTTTGAAAATAGCGACACAAAAGCGATTAGAAAATTCGATCGGGGTAGAATATCCATAAGTCGAATATCTATAACCGAATACCCATAAGTACGAATATCCATGAGTTGGATCTCCATAACTGAATGTCCATAAGCGAATGTCCATAAGTCGAATGTCCATAAGTCGAATGTCCATAAGTACGAATATCCACAAGTGAGTATAGAGTAGAAATGAGTGCCAGAAATAGCGGGAGGGAGAGGAAAAGTGAGTATAGAGGGAACCCAAACAAACCCAAACGAACTGACTCATCTTTAACTCCCGCCATTTCTGGCACTCATTTCTACTCTATACTAACTTATGGTGAGAATTATGGATATTCGACTTATGGATATTCGACTTATGAATATTCATACTTATGGATATACTTATGGATAGTACTTATGGATATTCGACTTATGGATATTTGTACTTATGGATATTCGTACTCATGGATATTCGTACTTATGGATACTCGTACTTACGGATACTCGTACTTATGGATATTCGTACTTGTGGCTATTCGACTTATGGATATTCACCATAACTCGAATATCCATAAGTACAAATATCCATAAGTGAGTATAGAGTAGAAATGAGTGCCAGAAATACCGGGAGGTAGAGGAAAAGTGAGTATAGAGGGAACCCAAACTTGCTTCCGGGTTTTGACAATCCCATGTCCTTCACCACTAACCCCAGAGCCACTTTTTCCTAATGCAATGCCGCGTCATCGACTGCCCCTCCACTACTGTCCATATCTTTATTCGCCCATTCGCGCAACAATGTTTTTTTCTCGATTTCACGAACGTCCTCATTACGATAAAAGGCGGTTCGTGTGTAATTGGGGAATCTCTTTTGCGAAGGAAAATAGCGTTTCGAGAGAGTACAGTGGGAATGTTTAATTAGTGAGAATTCGCATGTGCTTATATATAGATCAAGTCTCGCCTCGTTCCATGGTCGGGAAGGACGGTTTCTGGTTCTCGTGTCGAGCGTGGTACCCGGGTAATCGGTCCGAGAGTAATGCCGACCGTGTACAGGACCAGTCCGAAACAGAGCGAGAGGAGAGAAGAGAGAGAGAAGAGAGGAGTGAGGAGGGAGAAGAGAGGAGAGAGAGGAGAGAGAGGAGAGAGAGGAGAGAGAAGAGAGAGAGGAGAGAGAGAGGAGAGAGAGGAGAGAGAGGAGAGAGAGGAGAGAGAGGAGAGAGAGGAGAGAGCGGAGAGAGAGAGGAGAGAGAGGAGGGAGAGAGGAGAGAGAGGAGAGAGAGGAGAGAGAGAGGAGAGACAGGAGAGAGAGGAGAGAGAGGAGAGAGAGGAGAGAGAGGAGAGAGAGGAGAGAGAGGAGAGAGAGGAGAGAGAGAGAGGAGAGGAGAGGAGAGGAGAGGAGAGGAGAGGAGAGGAGAGGAGAGGAGAGGAGAGAGAGAGAGAGAGAGAGAGAGAGAGAGAGAGAGAGAGAGAGAGAGAGAGAGAATGAGACAGCAAAAGCCAGAGTGTCCGAGGCACGACGATGATTTAGTCTCACGAGAGACGTGTTCATAGTGGTAGTAACGCGTTTGCAGTAGTACTACCATAGCAGGAAGCGACGAGACAGCGCCAGCGAGAGGCAGAGCGAGAGGGTCAGAATAAATACAAGAGTGTACCGGTACTCTCCGTAGAGTTGGGATTTATGCACTACCCTTCCCCGTTAGGAGATCTCTAGGCTCGTGAGGAGCTTGCGTGCGAAAACCACAGCAGTCGTCCAGCTGAGAGAACATACGGAACATTATCCCTCCACCTCTCTCTTTCGCTATATCGCTCTGTCCCTCTTTCTCTGCTCCCTTCTCTTTATCGCTCTGCCTTTTTCTCCCTCTCTCTGTTTCGCTTTACATCTATTCGACCGAAGTACGGTCCTCTCTGTTCTGGATGCCTATATCCGCATATCCGGAGTTTATATAGCCGCGTGTGCGAGCTTGCAGCCTTCACCAGCTGTGATCGTGTATATGTATATTTATATGTATACAGATATACAAATGTGCGTGTATATACGAGGCACGGCTCATCTGCGAACGGACTTCACGTGCGGAAGTACAACGCCATCCCTCCTGCCGGCAGTTTACTCTCCACGGACGTATGAATATGCATACATGTATGTATATATGCCGCGCGTAGTAAAACAATAAAAATATACAACTCGACCAGATGGCCCGGCGCAAACGCCCGGGACAAATGTTCGCGCGGTAATTTCCACCCGGTTATTTTCGAGAGAGCCCCGCTCGGTTATATACACCGGATGTGAAGTTAAATCGAAGCCCGAGCGAGAAAGCTTGACAAAATCATTTTTTCACTCGCGACATCTCTTGAGTGCACCCTCAAGTGGGCCGCAGCAAAGAGATGGATGCGAGGTTGCGTTGGGTTTTGAGGTGTTTTAAGGGGGAAGATATTCTTAGACGAGGAAAAAATTGCTGATTTTTTTTAAAAAGGAAGTTTTCTTCACCTTTTTTTGAGACTTAGGGTATGTTTTATTACTACTTTTGGCTGTTACATGGTTGTTTAAAAATTGATGTTGAAAAATACCGCAGGTATGGCACAGTCTTCTAAACGGGTCGCGGCGGATGTTGTCAGACGGCGTGACATGTAGCGTCGGGGGGCTTAATCTGAATAAAACCAACGTGGATGCATCTTTCATTAACACTCGCACGCAGAATATGAACCAAGAAAAAGTTAGAAATATTGAAAATCGATGAAATGGTACTCTCTGAAACAAAAAGATTGAACTTTTTGAGAAAAAGACTACATTTTGCAATGAAAAATACGTTTTTTTTTCTTCAATTTTTAAAAACATTAAGGGTCATGATATAGACAATAAGGTTAGAAAGATTTATATGAAATTTCATCGGAATCGGTCGATGAGTTTTTTAGCAGTACGTCAGGCCAGTTTTGAAACTGTAGTTTAGAAGACCGTGCCATGACTCCGCCATTTTTGAAGATGAATAATGTTTTTAAATTCCTTATAACAGCCAAAACTAGTAATAAAATACACCCTAAGTCTTAAAGATGGCAAAGAAATCTTTCGTTAAAAAAAAATCACGAAAATCAGCAAATTATTTCCTCGCCTAAGAGTATCTTTATACATTATCCGGTATAAAGATACAGTTATCTTTATACGGGGAAAAATTAAGCAATTTTGAAGGATTTTTTAAACTAAGAAATATTTTTATCCTACATTTATCGAATTGTAGGTCTACATTAATGGTATATTTAATTATACAAAATAATTTTGTTAAATTAATTTATCATAAAAATGGCGGAGCTGTGGAAGAATGTTACAGCAAGGTTACCGCGGGGGTTGCGAATCGGAGTGCAGTCTAGCTTCCCGTAGACTGTGATTTACAAAAAAAAATTTTTAAATTCAGTTAAAACATGTGAACTTTCCATTTGGCAGTAATGAAAGCAAAACAAATGCAAATTTAAGAGAATGACACGCATTTACAAAAAAAAATCAACATTTCCCGCAAAGTTAGTGTAAAATTTGCATTAAGTGGTATTTTTTTTTCATTTTCGAAAATAATTCTCGTTAAGTAGAGGGTAGAAATATTATGAATATTTCTACCAAGTTTCAACTCAATCAGCTTAATAGTTTTTGAATTATCCTGCACGCCAATTTCGAAAATGCAGTTTTGAGAAAAACGTGTTCAAAGCTTCGGCCCGCTCCGAATCCGAGCGGTGACGCACAGCGTTGACGGGCTATAACGTTTGAAGTTTGTGGAATTTCGCTTTGAAACTTTAAGAAAATATTCTACGTATTATAGTTCTATCTCTGAAAGTAAAAGAAAATCGATTTTTTTATCTTTGTGAATGTATACCCTGCCTTAAGGGGTCTTCTCACTTTAGACGCTACAAAAGGCTATTTTATGAATTTTTTGATAGGTTTATATTATAGATAGTGATATAAAAGTTGTTACACTTAATAAATACACTTTCGAAATACACACAAAAAATTGTTATGTTCTTATGTAACCCAAACAAACTTTAAGTGCGCTTTTCTCGAAACAACGTTTTTCGACGGCTTGTTGATGAAATCTTCGAAACTACTGAACCGATCCTTATGTAATTTTAACCACGTATTCTTTACGACTATAGCTATAGCGCATGTAAACTATACTAGAATACAATTATTTTTGTATTCTAATGTAGATTGACGATAATTTTTGTTTTTTGCTCTAGGTAAAAAATTGTGGATGCCGAAAGTCACGCCGCGGAGCGCCTAAAAAAAAGATAACAAAAGAACATATAAGTAGTCCGCCATTTTGTACATCGAAAACAAAATTAAACAGCTTGATATTCATACTAAGTCGATGTGTAATTAATTTTATGAGTGAATCACTTTTTCATACGAAAAAAATTGTTACATTCCCACATGCTTTTATACCCGTTACTGTGGCCTAACCCCTTAAAGAAAAAGCTTGTCTAGTTGCCGATGACGATGATGATAAAATCCTTCGATTCACAACATTCTTTCACACCCGGAATTATTTCGCAGCGAGAATGTATCGGGGTACATTACGACCGGCTGAATGGTCGAACTGAGCGTATTTATCGTAGTAATCCCCGATAGAGCTCGTAAACAAGAAGAGAATAGAATGAAGAAGAGCTCGATGAACAGCTGGCTCCGATGCCAGGCCGTAGTATTTCCCGTCACGACAGTACAGTAGCGATCATCACTTTTATTTTATTCTCCATCGTCTCATTTTAGTGGATTAGTCGTGGGTTTCGCGGCGGCGGCGACGATGAAATTTTTTCGCCCGTCTCTTGCACGGCGATCGTAAAAAACGGAAACTTCGAAGCTATTTTTACGATATCTACATATACGGATATGTGTGCTATCTCGTACAACTGCAGCGCGCTTGCTTCAGACCCAACGGCGAGTGGAGGCTTATCGGTTAGGTATATGTTTAATTAATGAATTAATGAGATGATTATGGCTCGATCCGGCTGGGTAGATACATATGCACGGTGGTAGCCAATGATTCAGAGATGCCTGCATATGTATACGAGTGCGCGAGTGTGATACTCGGGCGCCGGTATCTCTTGTTCACTCCACTCTACCGCGGTTCTTTATCATTGTGCTGCGGTGGGCGGCCTGCCGATTGTCGACGTCGACATACACGCCACAACGATGCACCACTCGTTTCGCTGTTCCCAATGCAGCGAGACAACATTTATCGATACCTGTCGCGAAATCGCTTTTATAGGGTAAGCCTACCAGAGAATGGATGAAACCTGGTTTATATTAAAAATATATGTAAGACAAATATTTTTTTTAAGCTTTTATTTAATGTACTTTAAAGTCAAAAATAATTTTTTTTTGCCAGGTCATTTATATGTGACTATAAATAAGAGCTTGTGGCGCTCAACTTTATAAAGGTTTAATAAATTTAAACAATTCAGTTTCATTAAGACCGCAGGCCACAGTGACGGGTATAAAATCACGTGCGAATTTGACTTTTTTTTTTCGTATGAAAAAGTGATTTACTCATAAAATTAATTACACATCTATTTAGTATGAATATCAAGCTGTTAGAAAATATATATTTTTTGTTTTCGATGTACAAAATGACCGACTACTAATATTTTCTTTTGTTATCGTTTTCTTTACCTAGAGCAAAAAACAAACATTCTCGCCAATCTACATGGAGAAGTACGTACGGAATTTAAAAAATATTGTTTTATTCAAAAGTTGTAGGTATTTGATCTTAAAAAAATGAATTTTCAGTGAAAAATTTCGTTATAACTGCTCATAAAATAAAAAGTTTTCGATTAATCAGAAATTCCGTACGTACTTCTCTGCGAAATGCAATTAGGAACATGACTTTTGAATTTGAAGTCAATCGAGTGAAAATTGTTGAAGTTATTTGTCACGCCAATTGGAAAAAAGCTGTTTCGAGAAGTTTCGAGTCGTCGGCCATTTTATACAACGAAGAAAAAAAATGTTGACAGCTTGATATTCATACTAAATAGATGTGTAATTAATTTTATGAGTGAATCACTTTTTCATACGAAAAAAATCGTTAAATTCGCACATGATTTTATATCCGTTACTGTGGCCTGAGGCCTTAACCGTATTGAATTTGGTATAGTAGTAATTAGAGACATTATTATCACACATTTATACTCAGTTCTAGGATTTTTTAAAATAAATCTAAGTTGGTTTTACAGTAAATTAAATACAGTTGATATGTTAACGAATTTATGTCCGTTAAAGATCACATGTCTAAATTTTGAGCGCCCCAAGCTTTTATTTATAGTCACACATAGGTGACTTGGTAAAAAAATATTTTTGACTTTTTGGTACATTAAATAAAAGCTTGTTTTTTGAAAATATTTTTTATTACATATAAATTATTTTCTACGTTTTAGTCTTTAATTTATTTTACTAGTTAGGTGTTACTAGTAGTTTACTAGTTTACGAGTTTGTACGTTGTGATTGGGATTGAACTTACGGCTAATTGCTGCACTGACTGGTAATTAGTCGTAATTGACTAATTGCTGCGCTAATTTTACATAAAAAGTTGAACATTTGATGAATGTTTTTTTTGTAAGTTGAATCATGCATTGTCACCTCTTATCGTTACTTGCATGTGTGCAAAATTTCACAGCTCCAAGTAGTCGGGAAGCGGGTGAAATATCGAATTTCCGTTTTGCATCTCACAGAAAGTCAAGTCAAATGAAAGCTTGTAAAAAAAAAGATTATGAATAGTCGATGAAAACTCGAATCACTACAATTTATTGCATCATCACAGTGTAACGGGCCGAAAAATAGCTGACTTCCGCGATTTTTTTTTTCGTTGGTTGAAATACGCTGATCAATCTGGTTTTTTAATGTCAAATCAAAGCACTTATGAAGAACAGAAAATACATTTTTAAACGTTTTTTTTTCTACATTTTTTGTAACGGTTGAAAATGTCCTGGAAAAAACGAGGCTTTACGGTGTGGCCGTGAATATTATCTGAAACGAAATTGGTAAAAAGATTATTAATCAGTATAAAAGCCGCTATCTTGCTATGGAGTTCAATCAAATACGGAAAATTCAATCTTTTCTTTTCAAAGCGTACCATTTAAACGGTTTTCAACATTCCTCACTTTTTTTTCGTTCATATTCTGCGTATGAGTGTTAATGAAAGAAACATCTTGGTTGGTTTTTTTCGGATTAATCCGAAAGATTAATAAAAAAATTACCATGTGACAGCCAAAAGTAGTAATATAATAAAGAGGGGGGTCTCCCGGGGGGGGGGGGGGGGGGGGGGGTGATGTTCCTGAAATATTACGCCTGAGTGGGCCATAGCGTAGGGTAAAACGCTCTCCAAAGATTTTCGAGTAGATCTTGCGGGATATTTTTTCAACCATTTCCAAGTCTGCGGCGTAGCGCAGTGGTCAAGCGCATTGCCTGTCACCCCGCTGGCTTAGGTTCGATTCTCGCTGCTACTATGTTTTTTTTATTCCTCGCAATGTTCAACTATTTATTGTAGAATTTAAATATATTCAAGCAGTCAAAAACTTGAATGAAGTATGCTTTCCAATAAAGCATGTTGCAGAAAAATGTAACTGCTCAAACAATGCTTTCATAAAATGTGCCTTATGTGAAAGATGTGTACAATTCAAATGTTTCTACGACGAATATCACCCTAAAAATTGTAAAATTATTTCTGATAATTAATAAAAAGCAGCGTACATAATTAATTGCCAAAAATTTAGAAATTTTTATATTCATTAAAAACTTTACCTAATTATATAAATGAAGTGCTTGAATATATTTAAATTCTACAATAAATAGTTGAACATTGCGAGAAATTAAAAAAAAAACGGTAGCAGCGGGAATCAAACCCAAGCCAGCGGGGTGACAGGCAATGCGCTCGACCACTGCGCTCTGCCCACGCAGTTTTGTCCACATCGGTCGCTCCCGATTGGCGTCCTCCCCTTGTAAGTCTCGAAAATGGTTAAGAAATCTTCCCTTTAAAAAAATCATGAAAACCAGCTATGTTTTTTCTCGCCTAAAGGTATCTCCCTCCTTAATTGGCAGATCATTCGCCATTATCTTTAAAGTGTAAACTTCGGCTTCTTCGACTAAAAATTGTGATCTCGCGCTCAGACGCGGAAAGCAACGACGAATCGATTTCAGATTTTTCTTGTTGTTGTAATCTCAAAGATGCCGAATCGAATTCGCGTGAACGTAACTACATGTTCCGTCGTTCAATTTTAAGCCTCAGTTTGTCCCAAGTAATTCGATCATTCGAGACGCGGCCGTTTTGCCGCGATCCAGGCTCAGCTGCACACGCAAATGCCACGCAAATTCTCGTCGGCTAAAGAGACACACGAGTGCGAAACTTGTAAATCGCACTTTCGTAAATTCTCAACGCCAGTAAGGCGCTCCGGTTGCGTGTAAACTTCCAATTAGATCGGTGTCTACAATCGCTACTTTGTGGCGAACGAGCGAGAGAACGTTACCGATAATAGACTACACCATTACAAACAGCTCTACATTGAATTTTGTGACGCCGCCATAAGATCGAGTTCGTACTGGGAGGTCCGACGCTTTTTTTTTACGTATCGCCTAGGGCGACGAATAAAATAACGATTCTTTGATATTAGTTATATATATATATATATATATATATATATATATATATATATATATATATATATATATATATATATATATATATATATACATGTCGTTTCATTCCAATAATTCATTTATCTAATTAAAATCAATAGCATTAAAAAAATTTCAATCAAAAAAAAAATTCGCGATGAATTAAAAAAATTCCAACTTTTTTTGCTTTCGAAAAATTGGTAAGAAAATCGTTTACACATGTCCACGATTTTTCTTTTCCGCATCGAAAACTCGTCATTTTAATCTAAAGTTTTATTTGAAAAAACACTTTGTACCCCTAAATGTACGAGGGAAATACTAGTTTTTAAGGATGGACGAAGGAGTTGTTGCGCAAACTCAAAAACGTGAATTTTACGAGACCGACGTTTTTTTTTAAACAAAATGAAAGCAAAACTTAAGCGTCATTTTATGAAGATGTACTGGAAGAAAAATAAATCAAGATTTGGTCGCTGATACTTTGGACACGTCGAGTAAATTTTGAAAAATTAATCGAAACATTTTCGAATTGTATTGACGTGAATTAACCCGTATATGGAGTCTTATCGCGAGGCGAAGATCGTTGGCGAGAATTACGTTGGGGCTATAAATCCTCAAGTTAAGATAACATTAAGTGGTTACTAATTGCAATATCTATATCCGTCCAATGCGCTGTAATAATCGTTAATGTTTCTTCTATCGATTGTACGTATGTTACTGTGACCGAATTCAAAGCGAGGATATACAGGGTGTCCCGTAATTAATGGATAATCCTGCAACTGTCGATAGATCAGATCATGTCCTACTATATGTTGGAATTTCTGTTTAGTAAAAGTTCCACCGTTTTCGAGATTATGGGCTTTATGTTATTTTATTTATCACCTGCTTTTGGTTTTTCTCATGCCATTTCTAGAAATGATAACTTTCTTTGACCCAGTTAAAAAAAATATCCTTGGTTATTTGTTTCTATCTAGAAATGTCTTCTTTTTAACCTTAAATGTTGAGGAAACTTTATGAAAAAAGATCATATGCAGAATTTTCATACAAACCAACATATTTTGCTTCTAAAGTGAAAACTACTTCTTTTTTAATGATTGCCTTTTTTTATTTTCTTAAAAAAATTCTTTAAAATAGAGTGACCCATTCTATGATTTTTAAGACTAGTCCCGTGATGGGCACATTTTTCCTTCTATTTTTTTTCCAATTAATCATATTTTTTGGGACATTTTCATCATTTTAATCTCCAATAATTGTAGTAGTGATTTTGCGATTTCCAATTCGGATTCGTCAGGCCTGAAACGGTTTATTGTTTATTTGTGCTGAATTTAACGAAAAAATGATTTTTTATTCGAAATAATTTTTTTTCGTTGAATTTCGCACAGTATAGCTCCCAAAAGAGAAGAGATTAAAAAGTAAAAATTGGTGTGGATATTTCCTTTATGGGGTACAATTTGACGAAAAAAATCAGGCAAACCAAAAATGGTCGGAGTCACGGGCTAGGTGAAATGGCGTGGAATGTCCCATAGATACATATATATTGTCATCGACTTTTCTCGAGTTCTCATTAATCCTGTGCCCTTTTTGTCGCCATGGTTTTCCTTGTCCTCGAACTCGCACTGCATATATTCTCCTAATGATCCTATCAATCGCGGTTTTCTACAGACCCGAGACGAGCTCTTTGAGAATCGTAGTAAATATCTCGCATCGAAAGTTTCACCTTTAAATCGCGAAATCAATATGAAATGTTGCATCGAAAAATAATTCGAATTGGAAAATGTCTCTGCGAGTTGGGTGACTAGGGACATTAAGACAGGACACCACTGTGACGAGCCGAAAAAACGTCGTTTTTCCGATTTTTTTGTCTACTAGATTATTTATGTGGGATTTGGAAAGAAGGTATGTTATCAAGCATACGTTGAACTTATTTCGTGTAAAGTTTCATTTTGAAGAATTGATTAATTGAGCGTCTGTATAAAAAAATGTGGTCCAACACTTGGATCGATAATCTGACAATGGTTGGTCTAAAAAATAAAAAAAACGTTTTAAAATCTCTATAAATGTAGTTCTCGTGGTATGTGACTGTTTTTCGAAAAAAGTCACAAAATGGCGGGTGTTAAAAAAGTGTAATTTAGGCGAAATTTGTACTTATATTCAGGAATTCAAAAAAATGTGAAATTTCGTGTACTGCTTTTGCGGGAATGGTGTTTTTTTAAATTGAAAATTGGACGATTACAGCTAGAGTTAAGATTCCGGCCAGGTCGAGAAAAGTCGTTGCGCTACCTGCTCTCACTAAATCGTCTGTAACTCGGAATTTTCAATATTAAATTGAACATTTTTTCACACATTCTTAAATATGTATACTAGGGTGGCACAAATTGGAGTTCTATTTTTTTTCTTCTTCTCACCATCCAATTATCTTCTTTGAAGAAAAAAAACTGTCGCCGAAGCTGCGAGTGGTCAAAAATATTTAGAGGTCGCTGAAGCCGCCTAAAAATACAAATTTTCATGACAAAATCGATTTTTTTTTCGTCCACTTCTCACTCATGAATTTAACGCTTTATAATTTTTAAATTAACCTCGCGATCACTCTAGCCGGCCAATGAATATTTAGTGGTCGCTCGAGGTTTTTGAAAAGTACAATTTCCGCCAAAAAATAAATCTCGCATGCACCATAATTCCTTGTAGCATGAAGACATAATAAATCTTACATGAAGTCTTATATAAAAAATTGGCGAAATTTGGAAATTTCGAAGCTCTTGAGCCACCACTAAATATTCATTATCCGCGAGCTTTCGCGAGGTTAATTTAAAAACTATAAAGCGTAAAATTCACGGATGAGAAGAGGAAGAAAAAAAATCGATTTTTTAATGAAAATTCGAATTTTTAGAAGGCTTGAGCAACTTCTAAATATTTTTTGACCGCTCTTAGCTTTCGCGACAATTCTTTTTTTTCTTTAATGAAGATAATTGGATGGTGATAAAAATGAAAAAAATAGAGCGCAATCGTGTGCCATCCTAATGTATACTTCGGGAGATTGAAACAAAAAAAATATTTTTTACCCGCCACGGTGGTGTCGCCGCCTTAAGGCGGGATATACATTTACAACGATCAAAAAATCGATTTCTTTTTTTTCCCTTTAAACGAGAGAAATATATATGTAGAATATTTTCCCAAAGTTTCAAAGCGAAATTCGAAAAACTTCAAACGTTACAGCCCGTCAACGCTGTGCCTCACCGCTCGGATTCGGAGCGGGCGTGAACTTCAAACGCATTTTTCTCGAAGCTGCATTATCGAAATTGGCATGCAGGGTTACTCAAAAACGATTAAGCCGAGTGAGTTGAAACTTGGTAGAAATATTGATAATATTGGTACCTTCTACTTGACGAGAATTGTTTTTGAAAATTAAAAAAAAAACTACTTTTTTAATCCACATTTTACAGAAATGTTGCGTGAATTGTTGATTTTTTTTTATAAATGCGTGCCATTTTCTTAAATTTGCATTTTCTTCATTTTAGTTACCGTCACATAGAAACTATACATGTTCTAACTGAAAAAAAGTTTGAACTTTTTTGCAAATCAATGTCTACGGGAAGCTAGACTGCACGCCGATTCGCAACTCCTGCGGCGACCTTGCTGTAACACTCTGCCAGAGCTCCGCCATTTTGAGGATAAATTAATTAAAAAAAATTATTTTGTATACTTAAATATACCATTAAAATCCACCTAAAGTTTGATAATTGTAGAATAATTATTTCACAGATTAAAAAATTCCTCAATATTGCTTATTTTTTTCCTGTCTAAATGTATATCCCGCCTTAATGAATGAATAACGATAGTTTATTCTTTGACAAGAACGACGAGCTTTCTCGAGGTGCTTCATCGAGGCATTACCGTATCGCTAGATCCCTTCGATAAACATTGATTGTGCGTGCCGAGTAGGCCGAGGTCGTGAGACGAGCGAAACTTAATAATTTTTAATGAACTCGATCTCGGCGTTAGGTAATTATTTATCCAGCGCACCGACACTTTCCGCAATTCAATACCGCTTGTTAAGATATCGAATCGTGTCATTACGGTAAAAAAAGAAATATATATATCGATACCGTGGGATCGAGTGACAGAAGCGTTTTGCTCATTAGCGACGAATGTTGGGAGGGACGGGGAGGGGGGAAGTCGAATTTGTAAATTAGCGAGGAAAAAAAAATCGTTATCGGGTTTTAAATTGTGCGACGAGAAACTCGGTTCTTTCGAGAGAATCGGAAAGAGCCAATGTACGAACTTGCGAATGGGCCTTCTTATTCGCAGCCTCCAATAAACACTTTTATTGCCCTCACAAATTCTCTCGCTCGGTCTTCTTCGTGTAAATGTATAAACGTATTTATTAAATATATGAGGAATTCCACGACAAATTAAAAGAGTCGCAACGTAGTGCGCATTTTTTTTTATTACAGCCGCGTAAAAGAGGTGGGCAGCTTTAATTTCTTTTTAATTCGCCGCTCCCTATTTTGTGGAGTTATTGTCTTAAAAGGACCATCACTTAAGGGGGGATATACCTTTAGGTGAGGAAAAAATATGCTGAATTTTATAATTAAAAAAAAAATTCTTCGCCATCTTTGAGGCTTGTTGGTATGTTTTATTACTACTTTTTGCTGCTGTATGGTATTTTTTAAATTAATGTTTAAAAAAGACACGATTTTCTTCACTGAATTTTCAAAACTGGCGTGACGTATGGCTAAAAAACTAATCAACCGATTGCGATGATATTTGATATAAATCTTTCTAACGTTATTGTTTAAAACATGACTGGGAAGATTTAAAACGATTTTTTTATTCGAAAATGTAGCCATTTTTTTCGGACAATTCAATCTTTTTGTTTCAAAGCGTACCATTTCATCGGTTTTCAATATTTCCGTCTTTTTCTTGGTTCATATTCTGCTCATTAACGAAAGAAACTTCTTCGTTGGTTTTTTTCTCAAATCAATCCCGCCAACGCTACGTGTCACGCCGTCTGACAAGGCCCGTTGCAACCCGTTAAGAAGACCTTGTCATACTTCCGCTATTTTTAAAGATTATAAAAAAAATACCATGTAACAGCCAAAAGTAGTAATAAAATATACCCTAAGTCTCAAAAATGGTGAAGAAATATTTTCGTTAAAAAAAAAAAATCATGACAATCAGTAATTTTTTTTTCGCCTAAAGATGTCTCCCCCCGTTAGGGTTCGCCTCCGATTTTGTTGAAACTCATATATGTGATAAAGCATTCAATACTATTTAGACAGTATTTTTTTATCGGCGACAAAGTGGTTTTAAGGGTGGAAACCACCCCTTAAAGAAATACGTATCATATTCAATATTTTTTTCTGACGAGAATGTTGGAATGACAAGGTCGGGATTTTAAACACAATTAAGGCCTAGTCTTGCCAAGTTAGGGTTTTTTTTTAATTGAAAAACATTGATAAACAACGGAGTTATAATTATTTAATCAGAGGGCCGCTGTTGCTGCATGGCCAATCGGTGATGTGGTTCTAGCAACTAGGGTGAGCTCAAATGAAGTATATAGAAAAGTACTATCAGTGTAATGATAAAACTTTCGTACGACCTCATACTTTCTTAAAATTTTGAAAATTGCGCAATTAGCAAGCTGTAGAAAAGAAACTTCGATTTTCGACAAAAAAAATAAATTTATTCATTCGTTATCACCTAATGGATAAACATTTTAAAAAATCGTCTGGTCATGCGATAAAGAACGCTATCAATTATGCTCCATCTGAATTTGACGGAAATCGTACGACTGGATTTTGAGTTACGACTTAAGGCAGTATTCTGGTCCAGAAATTTGAAAAAATATATTTTTTTTGCCTTTTCTTAAAGTATAGATTCTTGATAATATGTGCTCAGAAGGAAATTTCGGAATTTCCAATATTCACGCCGGTGAACGAGACCAGAATAGGATCGATCGGTCGGAGCTACGAACTTCCGAAGCTTTTAAGGAAGATAGAACTGCTCGCAGGGAAAAAGGGGCCTAAAAAAAGCATCATTTCGAAGTAGAGGAAGGCACACTTTACGAGGCAAGAATGGCCGATTAAGGGGTAAGGCCACTGCAGCGAGGGAAAAAAATAAGTATATATTGCGATTTTTTTTTAGCGGACAATGGTATAAATCAAAATTCTGAAAAAAGTCCTTTATTGTACATATCATAAACTGTATAAACTATTTTTTTCAAAGTAATATAAAACAAAATGGCGACTGCACAGCTTTTCTTCGACGAAGCCTTTTTTTCATAGGCGCGCTGCCGGACCAACGGCACCTGCAATTTTTAATTTACAGTAAATGAAATTTTTTTTTCCGATTATACATGTGAATAGCTACAGAAGTACGTAGGATTTTTTCGATATATCGATTTTTGCAAAAACAGCGCGTTTTTTAAATAAAAGTTCAAAATTCTCAAAAAGCAATCGTCCGAAAATTGTTTATAAAAAAAACATTGTAATATATCGAGAAAATCCTACGTACTTCTATGCAGAATGAAATTGTGAATATACAGTTAAAATTTCAAGCCAATCGGTCAATATTTGTTCGAGTTATGAGTCCGGCCGACTTGAAAAATGTAGTTTCGAGAAAAACGCGATAAAAGTTTTCGGTACGGATTGCATCGGACTGAGAGGGGCTGCGCCAAAATTCAAAATAGAAGTATTTAGACGTTTTTCCCACCTTAATCCTTTGACTATGTCATTTTTGATATATTGTGGCATCTTTTAAGAATAAATATCGATTTTTTGAAATATCTGCTATGGCCTTACCCCTTAATATAACGTAAGTATAACATGCCATTGTACCACTTGGATAGTTGCAGTTGTCTGAAATTGTACCGAAAATATTAAATGCGTTCGTCTCGAAACTACTTTTTTCCAACCTGGTTGACGTAAAATCTCGAATTCTATTCAACCGTTTGACTTCTAATTTAGTGTAAACCTTCACGGTATATTTCTCCATCATCCCTACTTCGTACATTGATAAATTATTATTCTTACCATTTTTTGAAAATAAGGCGAAAAATTAACTTTTTATTCAGAAAGGCGCCATTAATTTTTTTTTGTCTCTTGGGTACCTGCCATGACATTCTTATCGATAAAAAAAAATTGCTTTCATTTCTGTTTCCGATGAATGGGAGCTTTGAAATCATGTCAATCACCTCAATACTTTTCGTAGACCGTATTCATACGGTCATATGAAGAGGCCCATAACATTTTTAATTTTGATTTATTCCGTAAAATCTCGAAAAAATAATAAAAAAGACTAAAAAAATTTATGATAAAAACATTTTTCGTTTTTCCCATAAAGCCCAACAAAATTCCCGCAATTTAGTTCTCCACGCTAAAATACTGCCTTAAACCGTTTCATGAAACATACTTTCAGGAAAACCGCAAAAGAAAAAAGCCTTAATGCCCTCTTCCATAAAAGTTCGCAATAAAAATAGTATTCTTGAAATTTCGAGCTCATGTAGACCCCCCAAGAACGCCTAATTTTATCCCGCGACCTTTCTGTTTAACAAATATACTCTATCTCGCCCAGAAACGCCCGCTTTTTGATCATTCACCCATATTATTTCGTCTCATTGTCAAAAGCGAGGGTGTTCACTACCGAACAGACGTTATAAAAAAAACCTACCCAAAACGGCTTCCAGCCTTTTGCAATTAGGACGATAATGACATTTACAATTTTGCGGGCCCGGCCTGGAATGACCCGTGTGTATAGCGTGCTCACACGAAATATTCAACTGGACGGCAGTTGCTTCTGGATGTTCACGATAACGGCGTCGTCGACCGATAGCCTCGCAGAATCCACAGGAGATTCTTGATATTTTCGCCATGAAAATGGTCTTTTGGCATATATATATATACATATACATACATATACAGGGTGCTCTGTTATGAATGGATAATCCTGCAACTGTCGATAGGTCAGATCATGCCCTACTATATGCTGGAATTTCAACTCACAGGGAACATCACTTAAGGGGTCTTCTCACTTTATACACTAAAAAAGGCTATTTTCACGAATTTTTTTGATACTTTGATATTATAGATGTATATATAAAAGTTGTTACACTCAATAAATACACTTTCGAAATACATGCATTTAAAAAAAAATGTATTCATGTAACCCAAACCAACTTTGAACGCGTTTTTCTCGAAACAACGTTTTCGACGGCTTGTTGATAAAATCTTCGAAACTACTGAACCGATCCTTATGAAATTTTAACCACATATTCTTCACAGCTGTAGCTATAACGCATATGAATTATTTAATTTTTTTTTGATATTTACTTTTTTTTTGCCAAAAGCACGTTTTTTTGTTTTTTTTTTTAAATGCTCGCCATTTTGTTATTTTTGCATATATAGAAAATCGTATGATACGCGCAATAGCCATTAACATACTAAATCTAAAACCGTTTGATATTTGTTTATTTCGGATGATCCATCTCCGAGATTTCATCAACAGCGCAGACCTACAATTTTTTTAGGAAATTTTTTTAACCATCGTTTTCGTCTATATATAGTGAATTAAATATTTTTTTTCTAAATGTATTTCAAAAGTGTATTTATTAAGTGCAACAACTTTTATATCAATATTTATAATATAAACCTATCCAAAAAATCATGAAAATAGCCTTTTTTAGCGTCTAAAGTGAGAAGACCCCTTAAGTGTCCGCCGTCGATTTTGTTGAAACTCTACATGTAATAAAGCATTGAATACTGTTAGAGACGTATTTTTTATCTTCGAAAAAACTATTTCAAGGGAGGAAGCCACCCCTCAAAGAAAGGCGTGTCCGGGGGTGGTTTAGCAGTTTCATCCACAAGCAGTCCACCGATCTGAATGAAACAAAAATCAAAATTCTTCTAATGTAAAGCGATGAAAAATGCACTATAGAATGGTTAAAAAAAATTAAGGTGTGAAACGCCTTTTTTGAAGGGTCGTTTCCCCCCTTAAAAACGTTTTTCAGCAGAAAAAAAATACGTGTCTATTAATTTTCAATGCTTCATCAGATATATAAGTGTCAACAAAATCAAAGGCGGACACTTGAGTGATCTTCCTTGTTAGTAAAAGTCCCACGGTTTTCGAGATTTTGGGCTTAATGTTATATTTTTTAATCATCTACTTCTGGTTTTTCGCATGCCATTTCTACATCCAAGGTTAAACAGATATTAACATTGAGGTTAAAAAGAAGACTTTTCTAGATAAACATTTGAGGTTAACATTTTAATTTTAATGGTTCAATTTAAGGTTAACATTCAAGGTTAAAGTTTAACTTAAGGTTAAAAAAAAGACTTTCCTAGATAAAACAAAAAACCAAGAGTATTTAAAAAAAATCGGGTCTAAAAAGTTATCATTTGTAGAAATGGCATGCGCAAAACCAAAAGCAGATGATTTGTATCTCGAAAGGGGTGGGAGTTTTACTAAACTGAAATTGCAGCATATAGTAGGATATGATCTGACCTATCGACAATTGCAGGATTATCCATTCATGACAGGTCACCCTGTATATGTATGTGTGTGTGTGTGTGTGTGTGTGTGTGTGTGTGTGTGAATATATATATATATATGTACACACACTTATATGCACTGGCTGCTGACTGTGCTTTGTGGACGCGGTTGCAAGTGAGCAGATCGGAATTTGTCGAGCGAACGACCCGGGCTACGGTCGGCACACCACCGCGCATTTTCAGGCGGTCGTTAAGTCGCCCCGAAACGGGGACAGCGATCTTGAGGATTACGATCGACGGACACGCACAGCGGACTTTTTTTTTAGTTTTCACGTTCTCTCTCTCTCTCTCTCTCTCTCTCTCTCTCTCTCTCTCTCTCTCTCTCTCTCTCTCTCTCTCTCCCTCCAGTACTCCTCTCGATCATTCTCTGCTCGTCCCTCATGATCTTCATGTCCATAGACAAGTATGGGTAGTCATCGTCATCCCCCTCCGCGGGAAAGGCTCCCCAAAGTGCATCAGAAATTGAGAAAACTAAATTTTTCTCGTCTCTTATCCCTTTTTTTTATTAGAGATTTTTTTTTTATTCGCGGAAAAATCGATCAGTTTACGAAGATCCATTCGGTCGGTATTGCGAGGACTCGATAATAGCCGATGTAAATGATTTCGTTAATGACACTCGGTGAAGTCGACACGGGTCATGATTCTCGTTAGAATACATTTGAATACCGTGTGCATGAATTATATCGAAGGTAGGTCGACTTTTGCCTTCGAGCAATTGTATCGTACGTTTATCGCAACAGCACTCTGCTTCTTTGTCGAATCGTCGGTCAGTGACGCGATCTTCTTCAAATTATTTCCTTTTTTCGTTCCGGTCCCGCTTACCCGGTCATTTGTGCAAAGAAAGAAAATTCAATGAGATGGAATATGAGGAATACGCTTTAAGGGGTTACGTGGGTTTGAAAATTTCAAAAAAGCCATTAAAAAAATTGTTATTATCTAATAGTACAATATGTCTAGAATATTCTCCCAAAGTGTTGAGGTGTCTTCTCATTTTAGAAGCTAAAAAAGGCTCTTTTCGTGAATTTTTTGGATAGATTATATTATAGACATTGATATAAAAGTTGTTACACCTAATAAATGCATTTAAAAAAACATTATCAAGTTACTATTTATAGACGAAAATGGTAGTTAAAAAAATGTCCTAAAAAAATTGTAGGTCTGCGCTGTTGATAAAATCTCGGAGATGTATCATCCGAAACAGGAAAATCAAAGGTTTTTATATCCAGTATGTAAATGGCTATAGCGCATAACATGGGATTTTTGATGTATGCAAAAATAACAAAATGGCGGACATTTTTCGAAAAAAAAGTTTTTTCACCGTTTTTAGCAAAATAGTAAATATCAAAATTTAAAACAATCCTTGATATGCGCTATAGGTATAGGTGTAAAGAATATGTGGTTAACAATTGATAAGGATCGGTTCAGTAGTTCCGAAGATTTTAGCATCAAGCCGTCGAAAAACGTTTTTTTCGAAAAAAACGGCGTTTAAAGTTTGTTCGGGTTACATAAATACATACATTTTTTTAAAAATGTATTTCGAAAGGGTATTTATTAAATGGAACAACTTTTATATTAATATTTATAATACAAACCTATAAAAAAATAATAAAAATAGCCTTTCTAGCGTCTAAAGTGAGAAGATTCTTCAAGTCAATTGGAGAGAGAGCCTTTGGGAATCCCCTGCGTTGGGAAAGACCGGCCGGGAGCGACGCAGGTATATCGCATTTTTCTCAAAACACTATTTTTGAAGTCGGTGGACACGGTTTCTCAAAAACTAATGCGACTAATAATCTCATTGAAATTTTGCACACTTCTTCAAAATCGCATTGACTAGAGTGATTGAACGAAAGTTTTTTTTCGATCACAACTAATTTTACTATTTTTTTTTTCAATCACGACTAATTTCACAAAGCAAAAAAAGGTACAATGTAAATTGTACCAAAAATTGAACTATTTTGCATACAACTCTGTAAAAAATTCTAATTCCAATTTTAAAAAATCTCCGTTCAATTACGAGGTATACTTATCTACTGATAGAAAAACGTTGGTTTTTTGATTTCAGATAAAGCTATCATGAGTTATCTCGACCACGACGAGGACACTCTTTAGTATTCTCCGGAAACCAGGTCCCACCGGTTGAATTTACCAAATTTTTGGATATTTTTTTTTCCCAAATATTGTTGAAATGTTTATTTTTTATGTGCTTAACATTTTGAATAAAATAACTTATATCTAATTTTTTTTCAATAGACAAAATATGCTTTCTTTGTTTCGGAACCCACGTAACCTCTTTAAAAAAGTGCAGTCAATCAAACGCAATTTTCTTCTCATCAGAAAAGCGATAATTTCTCGTGCGAGAGTAGTGCAAACGTTTACTCAAAACCGGCACTTCTCAAGCAAATACGAGATATGAATAAACAAATAAAATTTAACCGCGAGAAAGATCAAACAACGAGTGCAAATACGATTCCACGAGTTGATGCAAAGTGGCGAAGGTCAATAAAATCAGCCGACCGGAAGATTGTTCACAAATGTGGAACTGATACAATTTCAAAGTCCACGTGCAGGTTCTCACGTAGATTGTTCGTTGTCATCGATGATTTCGCGCATGGCTTTTCGGAGTCAGTTACGTATCCGCGCGTTGCGTCGCCTCAATACACGTTTGCAATCGCACATGTTCGCTTCTAATTACACGTCAGTGGGTCCCGTATAAATTAAGCGTCAAGTGCCGATGCCGAGTCGAACTTTTGTCCAACGAGAGACCATTGAACCCCACCGCAAACATTGAATAACACGTTGTTGAACGGCCACGAGGTTGGGAGTGAGGCTTTTCGTCACGTGCCGACGAGACAGCGGGTAATGAGGAGCGAAAATAAATGATAACTCAGAGGCGTAGAATTACTCGTTAATAGAATCACTTTAATGTTTATTCTGAGCTTTGACAAATTCAAAGAAGATTCAAACGTTGAACAATCGAGGCAGGCTCTTTTTTTTCCGGCCCGTCTCGTAAAAAGGTACATGCAGGACACCGAGTCCGAGATTCTCGCGTCAATCTCGTTCTCCACTTTTTTCTTTTTTTACACAATATAATAATAATAATAATAATAATAATATTTAATATATATATATATATCATATTTGTCGCAATTTTTCGTCTGTATCATCATTACACTCGTCTTCGCGATAATAAAGATGAACCAAAGTAAACGGAGATTGTTTTTTTTTCAATTATTATTCTCACCCCCCTGTCTTGGTTGACGTTAACTCGACGTGACAGCCGATCTCCCACAACTCTTCATCCTTCCTCAACATTTCATCTCCACTAACGCCGCATCGTTTGTTTTCGTTGTTGCTGTTTTCCTTTTATACGATAAATTTTATTTACAAAGTCTGCGAGGCTCGATCGTACAAGCTGCGAAAACACGCGTAAGTAGCGAATCGGACTTTTTGTACTTGGCATTCAGTCGGCCAATGGCTGGAAGCATTACGATTTCAATAACCGATCGAACGTTCGATACCCGCGCGAAATCGGCATACGGCAAGTGTACTCGACGTATCGAGCAAATCGTTTTGTTTATTGTCATAGTCGAAGGAATATTAATCCGCTTCTATTCTTCCCATGCGACATATCTAGAGCTATATCGATATAGCAGAGGTATAGCAGAGCGATATATCTATATGTACAACTCTTTAACAAACTTTGCATCGTCATGAGCAAAGTTCTCTTCCCTCGTCCCTCTTCTCTCCGTTCTAATATCATATAGGGCAAGAGAGATCCAAAGCTTGAACAGTGGAGGCCACGAATGCGGATTCGCGTGGATCTCAGCATTGAGCCGTGGCCTAACCGCACGATCGCGAAAACGTATATATCTATGTGTAGGATGTTGCCGATCGCGAGATTTGGCGATTTGTCGAGTCCTACCATTTGGCCGAGGCGATAGAAGAAAAACCAACATGACCCAAGTAACCACTACGAGTACATCGGACACCAGTTCCGCGTTTCGAGATAGTTCGGTTTCCATCTGCGAATCGATCGCTAGATGTACAAAAAACAAGGGAGAGTTAGCCTAGGGTGTCTGGTGGGCCTGAGCAAAGTCCTCATTGATCCCTCATTCGTCCTTCTTCTTCCGGAGCTTTCCCTCGGTCTGTATGGTCCTGGAAACGAGATCGACGCAGGCCCCGAGGGAGGCGCTCGTGGTCGGTTCACCCTCGGGTGTATTGGCAATGTTGCTGAGGGTCATGATGTAGCTGCACGCGATCCTTAGCACCGAGAGCTTCGAGAGTTTCTGGTTGTTCGAGTAGGCTGGCACGGCTCGTCTGAGGGTGTCGAAGGCTGCGCTGATCGTGTGTACCCTCGTGCGTTCTCGGGCGTTCGCCTCTATTCTTCTCTCGCGGGTCATATTTTTGTAGTTTCTCTGCTGCTGTTGTTGCTGCTGAGTCTCCGACTGTCCGGGACTGGTCTGGTGTCTCGAATGATCGTCGCTCGAGGTCCGATGATGTCCGTGTTGAAGATGAGGCGGAGAGTCAGGATTGTACGGGGTCTCGGATGATCTCTCGTAAGAATCGTGGACACCTGGATGTGCGGGAACTCGGGGAATCTCTCCTCGCAGTACCAATGACAGTGGTTCCTCATGTAGCCTGGTATTGATCACGGGGCCTAGGCTCGTCGGCTGAGCAGTCTCGAATTTCTGTTTCGTTCGGTTCTCTCGTCTCTGACAGGTCGAACTGGTCGAATGGGCGGATGAGGAACGCGGTGGTGTGGCGATTAGTTGAGGTGAGATTGGGGAGATTGGTCGTTGCTGCTGATGATGGCTGTGATGGTGACGATGACGCTGTTGAAGCCGAAGATTGTCGGATTCTTGAAGCCTCGACAGAACTTCCTCTTGAATTCTCGCCTCGTGTCTTCGCCTCGTCTCTTCCTCGCGTCTCTTGTTCTCCTCCTCGATCCATCTGTCCTCATCGTGTCGCCTGAGAATGTCCGGATTTTGCCTCTCCAGTCTGCTGCTATCCTGGGAATCTTCGTGCTGTATCAGCATCTTTCGCTCCACCGAATCGCTCGTTACGTTGCTGTTGATGTTGTTGTTGTTATTGGCGTTGCAAGAGTCGCCGTGACTCTTGGTGGCGGGACTGCTCCAAGGGCGAAAAGGACTCGGCGAAGGTGAGCCGGCTGGTCGGGACTCCTCGTCTTGGACGACGCTCATTCCGATGCTACCACCGCTGACACCGTTGACCTTGCTCGCAAGATTCGTCGTGGACGTTCTCTCGATCTGCTCGAAGCGGCGTTTCTTCAGCGGCGCCATGTTCGTCTCTTGGATCTTTCGTGGCTCCGCGAGTTTCCTCTTGTTCCTCAACGATATGGGGGTGACCTGTACCTCGACGCTGTCCTCCGACGCGCTCGGCGAGTGAAGACCCGACATGTTGTCGTCCTCGTCTCCGCCGCTGCAGAAACCGGCGTCCCTCTCGGAATTTGCCGCCATTACACCGCCTGCAACACGTGAATCAAGGGGAAAAAATACATTAGACTGGTAGTCACAGATGAGGCCCGAGGAGGCTCAACGAGTTTGCGGTATGTGTACAGATACTTCTACGTACATCTATCACACGTGGAAGGGCATATGCGCACCTTTGGTCTTTTACATATACACGTATATCGACGTCAGTCAAACTCGCAGACGCACCCGGTAATTACACGTTTAATAGGTAATAACCGTAAAGCGCTGCGGGAAGGTTAAAGTCAGGAGGGAATGAAGCGCATGAAGGATAAAAGGATGAACGAGACGAGGATAGTAAATGGGTCTTTTGAGAGTGCGGCTGGTGAGCGGTTCAAGTGCAGAATGAGGAGAGGAGGAAGGCGAAAGACGAAGAACAAAAAGCAGATAGAGTTGGGAGGCAGAAGGAGCCGGAGAGAGAAAGAGAGAGGCTGAGGGAAGATGAAGTGGAAAGAGAAGAACGGATGTTAAAGAGCTACCGGTTTTTATCGCGTGAAATGCCTACCGATGGGCCCACCCCAGGGGGATGGGTGAAAAATCCTTCTGCTGCTGTGCACCTCGTGCATCGGTGCATCCAACATACATATATACATACGTCGTGATCTCTTCTCTCTCTCTCTCTCTCTCTCTCTCTCTCTCTCTCTCTCTCTCTCTCTCTCTCTCTCTCTCGATAGTTTCTCATCTGGCCGCTCGGAAACTCTCCCTCCTCCCAAACTCCTGCTGTTACACGCTCTCCTCTGATTGCTCCTCTCTTTCTCTATCTCTATCTCTCTCGCTTTCTCGCTCACATTCTTCGCGGCTTATATACGCTCCGGCGGCTCTTGCACACATTCGTACCAGTTCGGGCCAAGTTGGCGAATATTGCGCCCTCGAGAATTCCAACCAGACGCTATTCGTCCTCGTAAGGTTGAGTCCTTCGATCCTCGCTGAGGATCCAATTATATTATAGCTATACAAACCCAAAATTCCGCTCGTCCACGGCCCATCGGACTTATCAATGTACATATTTTATCCGCGTTCAACCGACGCGAGAATCTTTCAATATGTCTACCTTTTTATTTTCGCCCCGTGTATTGAAGGATGTACGAGTGTATCATATTTCAGGGAGGATCGAGTTCGGGAGCTCTCGAGTACATTATCGCGGGAGTTTGCGCTTCCTTGAGAAGTATCCATACACATATATATACCATGTACAGTGACAGGTGATTTTGAAGACATTCGACTTCGAGGACCGTCCTTGAAGCAGCCCCACGTGCTGATAGTCGACATTATCCAGATATCTTTGTAATATTTCCTTCCCTCATATATACAAATATATATATCTATACATGTCGATACGATATACGGATAAATAATTGGCCCCACTCGTCCAGCTCGCTGATGCGGTCTGATCGATATTCGGTGACAATAATTTTATCGCGGAGGAGTTGGCTACCTGCCTCGGGAGAGTCCCGGCGAACAACGAGAGCCGCGATCGGGACGTATATGGCGTTCTTGGGGAGCTTCAGGTTTCGCTGGATTACAGATTGCTCGGTACCCACTTTGGTAGCGTGCGTGCATTATACATGGATTTCTTGTTCTCAAAAAGGGATCACCGACCTACGTTCAAACGCGTTGAATCGCGAACGTTGCGCCCTTTTGCTGGCCAGAGATAGACGCG